>JAUEKS010320820.1:1835-12996 GCA_031762815.1 Tylodina fungina | reverse complement strand
AAAATGCTCTGAAAATCATGAAAATTGGTCCTAGATTGCCTTATTTGCACTGTGATTTTCAAAATTTTCCGGGGGAGTATGCCCCCTGAACCCCCTAGAATGGGGCCGCCTTAGGCAGCCAGCTCCGACCTTTGGCATTCGCATTGGCTGGCCCTTGCAAAAAATCCTCAGTTTTCAGTAGATAACTGCAGGATTTTGATAATTTCATGTTCACCACTGCAGGATTTATTTAGTGTATTCACATGCACCCCTGGTTCATCTGGATGTAATAGTTGTTTGCTCATTGTAAGGACATCTGATTTGAGTCCAAAATAGTGTATCTTGAAGCCTTAAAAGCACATCTTAATCCAACCCACAGTTAGTAGCCAGATTGTAGCCACAATCAGTACTTTAAGTACCGGGTAGGTGCTAGTAGCATTGCATGCATATGTACCAACAAAAAAACAAAACATAAAGAAGTATGTGGTGACAAAAAAATTTCTCCAGGGAATGTAAGAAATCTGCCCACAGTGCACGAGTGTACAAAAATATGGATTTTTTTCTTGGGACGTGTATTGCATTAGCCCAGATTGTGTTGTTATTTTATGAAGAGGAATACAGTGTCTTGTAATAAATACACAGTTGGGGCAGCAGCACCTTTTTCAGTGTCATCCCATGGGATGGGCCTGACATCGACCGGAGCCATGACAGGAGAGTCTCGTGCCAGCACCATTAGTGACACCCTGAGGTACTGTCATGACACTAGACCAACACCACAAACACCAGTTGTCATTGAGGTTGGTAAAATATCTTGTCTTGTTGGGTTTTTATCTAGTACATAGTATAAATAGGGCCTACTGTTATCTGCTTGTACAAACAGGTGAATGCAAATTTGAATTTGGATTTGAGGTGTTTGGCATGGTTACATTTAAGGTAAGGTGGCCAACTGCTGCAAGTAATGTGTTATGTAAACAGAAAGGAGGGGTGGGGAGGGAGGTAGCAGCACTGTGTACTGATGAGGTGCTATATCAGCCTGGGTGTACCAGGAATCATCTTCAAAGTCTCTACATTAAATTCACTGTGTCTCTCTCCATCCTGTAAGATAAGCTGGTGGGGTTACATTAAGTCAGAAGTTGTAGGAAGAGGGAGAGATCATGGGTAAAACAAAAGACAGGGATATATTTGGGGACGACTCTTAAAATGCTGTGTGAAAGAGAGGAGTGTGTTAGAGATATACTGAAATGAGGTGAGAGAGAAAGAAGGGGGGTGGGGGGAGGCTATTGAAAGAAACAATGCCTGAGGAGACAGAAAGAGAGACTTGATAGGCCATTTAATATACATATTTATGATTCCAGATTCATAGCTTCATTGCAGTATGTGTGTTTTTCAACAATTAAGCACAAAGAAGTAGCAAAATGTGCTAAAAAAATGGCAGCCGTATTACGTTTTCTATATGCATTCATCTTAGTGAAATTTTTTTACTTATTCAGATCTAACGAAATGAAGTTTATATATAGCCACTCACACATATGATGTGCCATCAGCACAAGCATTAATTATCCACATTCAACCCCCACAGGAAGAGAGCAGGAAGCCACGAGGTCAGATGAGTGCTCCTCCATCCCTGGCCGCCAGTAGAGAAAGTCTCAACGACCCCCGGAGTTCACGGTCAGTCACACCAGTGGATACTGGCAAGCGTCTATCAGCTGACATGACCAAGCTGGAAGAGCTGGATCTGTCTGGTCATCATCAGGGTTCGACCCCAAATAGAGGTGAGTCCATCGTAATGAGCAGAATCAGGCTGGCAAACATCACTAAGGTGCTCAGTATTGATGAGCAGGTGACAAGAATGAAAGTCTTACGGCATGGAACGCATAGTAGTTGCAGAAGCTGTGCTGAAATTGTAAAGAAAACTGCAATATACTGCTATATACTGCTGTATTTGTATGTAATTCTTTGTGCCGTAGATAATATTTTGGAAAATTATAGTATGTTCATTTTTGAAACTGCAGAGCTTCCAGATAAAGCAAATAGTGCAGAAAACAGAGATCTGTGGGTTATTTTCATCACTTCTCACACTTTTAGAAATTATTTAGTGGGGAAAGTAGAGTAACCTAGTTATATGACCATAAATAGAATGCTCAACTTATCCTGAAACAGAACATTTGTATTTTTTCATGTGCTTGTTATGCACACACATATAGCTCCATGGATGATATCTATATTTCTTACTGACCCCCTGTGAAGCCTAAAACTGCTTTTCTCTTGATTATCATCGTCATTTTCTGAAGTAAAACCACGTTTGTTTTCATCATTTGGGTATGGGGTAGATGAGAATGCAGGAGAATTGAAGTGGTCAAAGTCAATGGGTTATTTATTTGTTGTTTTGGTTTCAAAATATGGAAACTTGCGTTAGGCTATATTACTGTGAACATCATAGTTTAACTTGTTTGACCCTAAGTTTCTCTAACAGCAGGATGGTGTGTGCAGACCTGCCAACTTTCTAAAAATGAAAATAGGGACACCTCCCAAAATCATGAAAATTAAGAGCACAGGGGGCCAACCCTTGAAGCCAGATATTAACGTACCATGTCTCAAAACATCGCACTCATGTATGTGTATGTTATTAAACTCTTTGGGCAGCTTTAAAGGATACAAAACTAAAACACACTGTATTTATCAAAATGTTATGGTTTTACAGTGAAAATGTGGATGCTTAATATAAACATACAATTATGTACATGCACAATCTGTCTAGAAGTGGTAATGATGGATCTAAAGACCCTGAGAGGGTGCATGCAAGATGCTCCCTTGTTGCTTTCTTTCATCTCTTCAACAATCAACTTCAAGTATGAAGTTCCCAGCTGGGCACTTCACCTTAGAAGCTACTAAGGATTCAAGGGCCAGGGTAGACATAGAGGCCCTTGGTTCTGTTGGGTTTTTCCTAACCATGCATGTGTGCTTGCTTGTTTTGACCTGTTTATTCAGATTATCTCTACTACCAATAAAAATACACAAATCTGCCCCACAGTATTCTCAAAAGATAAAATTTTTCTCCTTTCCTATAGAGTTTCATAACTAAAAATTCTTCTGTTCTGAATGTTATGGCCGATAATGGCACATTCGTTCGTTCTTTAGGGTGGCTCATCAGTTCAAGTGACTTTCTGATTAGGTCTAGATTTAGAAGTAGAAGAGCTAGAAGTATCATAAGTATACCATAAGAAATTTGTCAGTGATGAATTCACTGAATTGAAATTAAAAGTTGAGAAAGCTCTGAAATCTGATATTGTTTCAAGAAACAATTGAATCTAGATCCAGGCGAAACAGACATATCTGTTAACCGATGATTAAAGTAACTGAGCCGCGGCATAGATCTAGGTTCTAGATCTAGTTCCGTTTGTCATTGTCTCAACCGCTGAGCACCTGTCACCCTACGACATTCATTACTCAATCTCACTCGTCATCACCCTTCCCCCTACATGCTCTTTTCGTTTATATCTACTATATCCCTACCCACCTCCTCGAGGTATTGCAGCACGCTAGACCTGGGCCTAGCCTATAGAAAACTGCTCGAAAACTGAAGATTAGCAAGACTTCCGAGTTTCGAGTAGAACACACTTGATGTCATTGCACGCGAGCTGCTCGAAGTTCGAAAGACTTTGAATCGCACTTTTCTGTACGCACAGAGAACAAAAGGTCATCAACTGGTGCAGTAGCATTCAAGCACAAAACAAATTCTGTAGACGACACATTTTTTTTTCCAATTCCGAATTTTCAAAAATCGGGACTGTCCTGATAAAATCGGGACGGTTGGCAGGTCTGTGTATGCACTGATGTTTGATGTCTTGTAATTGACAGAGTGATATATGTCTGTGTCTTGTTATATTAATAGGTTGTCGTGCATGCACTATATGTCAAATATGGGGAAGAGGGAATTTTTTAAAATGTTTTTATTAATACCATAATGCACACTGTTGTTTTCCTATTTGATTTTCAAGCCTTTAGGCATCCCTTAATTTTTTTAAAAGGAACATTCAGGAAGTGAGGGTACATTTTCTCGTTACAGGCACTTGTAATTCAGAACCACCTGTGGCACTGCCTTGCCATATCGGCATAGAATAGCGAGCTGTATACCCAGCCGACTTTTGAGAAGATGAAAACAGCGACAGCTGTATTCTATGTGTCTGGTTGATATCAGAAGGGCCATCTAGCCTTAAATCTTTTGCTCAAAAACAAATGTGATAGTGACCCCTAAGAGGTCATTGGTTTCTTGGATTTACCCCTGTACTCAGGGACAACTGCTGAAACAGCAAATGATGCTGACTACAGTACCTATTTGAGCATAGCCATCCCTTACTGGATGACGATAGTAGTATGCTACATGCACATCGCACCCTTGAGTACACATTTGGGAAGGCAAAAAAGTAGTCCTTTCGAGCCATTCGGCCGGAGTCTATCCCAATTTCAGTAGCATGAAGCGGACAGTGACGGATTTTATCTATCACTTTCTGGATAGGATGCTAGTCTATCGCAGAATACTTTTCCAGCCGAAGCTGTACCCATTTTCACGGGTTAGGTGAAGCAATAGGCAAAAGTCAAGATATAATTAACCTGGTTGGCATCCTCAAGGACATCCAATCCAGCCTTTAAACTTTTGCTCCTTGTAAAGCAAATCAACAAGAGACCCCCTAAAGAAATAAGTGGTTTCTCTGGCAACCCCTGTAATCAGGAACAGCCAAAAAGTCTGATAACGATATTAGTAGCCCAGTATTTGTGCTGGAATAGGAATGTGCTGTGTTTCAGCCCACCACTGAAGACAACAGTGAATAGAAGCTGTAATGATGGCAAAATAGGGTAATATGTGAAGGGTTTTTGTATGACTGGGAATGAAAAGGAAAATTGCTGAATTTGCTTTTTTACAAAGAAGGAATTTGGAGCTTTTTGTTCATACCTCATTCAAAGTGAACAACCTCCCTTTTCCCCAAACATGCTGGCTCTTAGAAGTGTCTGCACCACACATTAAAAAAGCACATTCTGGGTAAGCTGAACATTGCTAGGCGATATCTGTGGACTCTGAAATTTCAGCAATCAGAGACCTACCTGCATTTCTGTTGAAAACATAAGCAGAGTACAGTCATGTCTTGATGCCTACTTGATAGAGCTCTGTTTCCAAACATACCGGCACCTAGCTGAACTGTGAAATGTCAGCAATTAGAGCCAAAGGAATAAAGTCCATGTCGTGTCCTTTGAAACTTGAAACTAGTTAGAAATTTAATCTTAGGTTGTAGTGAACTCCAAAATAATAATGGACACAGCAGACAAAGGGTAGTTTTGGGCAAGAAAGATGCTGGTGAGTAAACCTCAACAGCATTTAATGAAGTTTAGTCAAACTAGATTTACTGGCAAAGAGCTGCTATGTAGCAGCTGGTTTTAAAATTAAAACGTAGCTGAAGAGTAGTATCTTGCATATTTGTCTCTCCATGATTTGTCAGTGAAAGGTCATAGAAGGTCAGGGTCCCAGGGCACAACCCCTGCGTATGCAGTCCTTACAACGATCCCGCACGGCCCGCCCCCTGTTGGTGAGTGAGCACAAAACAGTTTTTAATCATCTCTTATGAGCTAGTTGGTCCCATTTCAGGAAAGAATTTTTTTACTTCTCATGTAAATGTATTTAGTTAGATAGCGAAAATAAGCTTTCAAGAATCAAAATATACATTTGGCATTGCATAAAGTTCACTTCGTCAATATGCATTGGAAATACAGTTCTTCTTCAAGCCTAGAACTGCATGAACATTTTCTCAAAAATTTCCTTTGTTTTTGAAGGCTTCTCCAACCTTGCAACCGCTTGGCTAAAATATTAAAAATTGTGACAAAATATACCTTTGAATACAACAACTTGTATTTACAATTACACAGTGTGGCCAGTGAGCTGACTAAACAGAATCCAGTAGATTGACAGCAAAACCCAATAGGGTTATTGTCTAGATTTCTAGTTATAATGGCAAAAAGTCTACATAGGTTATCCAGCATGATGGAAATGGTTGGACTCAATTCTATTCTAACAACTGCAGTGGTAATATCATTCCAAGAGCCAAAACATGTTATTTGCAGGTATTACTTTTGATGTTCAACCAAAATCCATTTCAAGGAAAGGTTACTTGTGTTTTAGGAGAACATGGAATTTATTGATACTTTCATATTTGAGCTTTACACCTGTAAATGACAGATCAAACCACCATTCTGCAGCACAGGTAATCCTATTGTTAACTAATGTAAGATTTTTATTGTGGAAGGGTATCCTATGAAATGACTCTTGTTGACAAGTTTATAGTTTGATAATCTTATGAAATAAACTAAGAAACAATTTTTATCAGATGTGCATTGATGACCCATTAGGAGATAGTCAATTGTACAGAAAATGCTTTATATATCCTTTTGTTTGCTTCTCCCCTTTTTTGGGTGCTCCTTTCACCAGCTAAGAGAGGTAGGTTATAAAGACATTTTTTGTGCTTTTATTTGTGATAATTTAGTGAAACTTTTTCTTTGTACTATATTATTGGGGGAATGCGGGTTTTTTGGTCCTTACAGTATCAATGTTTTGTTTTAGGATGAAAAGTGTAGTTTTTTTTGCTTTTTTTAACCTTGTATATCAAGCATTTATTCATTATTGTGTTATAACGGTACAATTTGTTTTCCTTACGGAAAATCATGAAATGTGCATAATCTCAATATGAAAGAGTACTTTTTTAATTGCTGTAAAGCCCAAGGCCAATTTAGGCAAAATCTGGAACATAAGATTTCATTTGATCAAACCCTGAAGGGAGTCGTACTGCTGATATAGAGCTGGCACCACCTTTACAGCCCCAAAAGATATTATTACAGTACATTGTAAGGAGTTCTAAAAAGAAAACAAGATAAATGCAAGACATAGACAAAGAAACTCAACTTCTAGCAATTCAAGACAGAACAATGTCTAAAGAAAATGATGAAAACGGATCAACAACAGCATATGTACAGTTCAGAAAAGAAGATAATAATGTAAAAGGAACAGATTAGAGATGGTCAGTATTTTTCTGACAACTGGCAATTTGGTCACTGGCTACCAAGGTTTATCGAGAGAGTGCTAAAACCACAGTAGGAAAATATATATCTACAAATAACATTAAGCTTTATTCCCTATGGGGGTATATCGTAATTGGAATATTAATAAAAAATCCTGCAAGAACTTCTCAATCAATTGTGCATATTCCTAAGAACTTTATGATTAGACAATGCATTAAATTGAATTAGAAGAGGAAAAGGGTCAAAACTATGATAGAAAAAATGAACAAACTGCCTTGACAACTCAAAAACAGTAATCACAAGCACGCCTGTCATATGCCATTGAGATGTGCTTCTCACAATTTCTCTCTCTTAATTAAGTATCAACAAGTAGGTGTAAAATTATGCCAAATGACAAAGATCGAGAACAATACAAGATGTCTTCATTTCATTGGTTGATATTGAAGTGCTTTACAACTAAATATAGTTGTATATTGTCTTTAGTGAATGATGAAAACAATTATAGATATCGATTGTTTTGTGTGTTGTTTATGCTAAAGTTTACATAAACATATATGGTGCAGTTCGCTCCCGGGCCACCCTATAGAGGGTTCTCACATTTGGTCATAAAATAAGATTTTTATTCTTCTGATAAGATTCTTCCTGAATGAATCATGAAAGCCATTCATAACATCACAACGGAGGAGGCCCTTTGACAGCAAAATCAGAAGTAAAGAAGATGTAACGATTAGAACTGAATAAAATTGAGAATAAACTATCAACTTTGATGACTTAATCGTATTGCGGCAGAGGAGTCTGTGATATAGTGAGCCATATTGCAAACATACATAGCCGCAACATATCCCAAGGGAATAGAAAGACGCCACAGTGAAAGTAGGGTAAAAGCAAAGTAAAGTAATTCTTTCGAGTAATTCGGCTCATGGGGCTCAAGTTTATTCCTGTTTCAGAAGCATGAAGCGGAGAGTGACAGATTTTATCCATTATTTTCTGAAAAGGGTGCTTAGTCTATCGCAGAATACTTTCCATCCGGAGCTGTACCCATTTTCACCTAGGTTGAGTGAAATTAAAGGGGTAAATTTTCTTACCTAATGAAAAACGTGTGCCTGCCTGCATTGATGTTCAAATCCAGTACCTCTAGATTCGTAGTCCAATGATCTACCGCTATGCCACTATGCCCTACTCCTACCCCTACATTGGAAGTGGGCCAGTCATATTGTTAGGATGCAGGATAATAAATGGTTTATGGAAATAAACTGATGACTAGCTAAAGGTTGGGAAGCCATCATGTGAATTACACATGAAAAGTAGACACAACATATGACTGAATTGAGAGAAGGAAACTTACTTCAAAGGAAGTAACAATTTCTAAATGTGGGTAGGTGAAAGGCTACAACTTCATCCAGCAAGTGATGCCATCTTGTTTGGGATTTGCTTTTGTTTGTTTTTGTTCTTTTTGCACCTTTTACTTTTTTTGTAGTTTTTGCACATGCCAATTTGCATACAGTTGCATACAGCAGTGACCCGATGAAATGTGAATGTGTCCATATTGAGTCTGAGATCAAATACTTACAAGAAATGTGGCAAGTGGGATATTTGAAAATATCTGGTTAAGATTTTGCCTTCTCATATGTAAACGCATTCAATCATCCTATGATCTGTGCAGTTACACCCTTTGAGTCAAAAGATTATCCTGAGATATCTCACAATGCGTCTACATTTTTCTCGAGTTAGTTTTGATAAAAAAAATGTCATTTCCATTAATTCTAAATGAAAGATTGCACTATAGAAACAAATAATGACATTAAAATATTTCTTGAATCCTTATTCTTTTGTTTTCATGATTTGAGGTAATTTGTCTCACCTAGATCTAGTTGGTTTGGATGCAACTGATATCAAGAAATACATTCATTTATAGTAAGCAGGCAAAGTTTCCTCACAATCTCACTCATAGGTGCATGTCACAATCCACTGTGTAAATACGTAATGTGTGGTTCATATGGTGACAGATTTTATCTAATTTTCTGAAGTAAGAATTTTACATCTAGAACATAATAAGTCGACGAATTGGTGGACACGTGATTAATGTATGGAGATGAGTTAGTTTATACCTTCATTTCCTGAGAGTGAAGCATATTAGGTACATTCCGTTGGAAAGTGACTTGAGAAAAAAAATGCGCTTTAAAACAGAGTACTCAAAGCTAAAGGAGACCACTGGTTTTTGACTAGTTCCCCTAAAAATTTTAAACTATCATTTTCAACCATTTTTCTCACAGCAAATCGGTAGTTGCAAGAATATAAATATCAATGACAGCGAAGAAGCTAACTGATGAGTAAAAAAAATTATTGCAAATGGCCACTGCTTATGATTTCTTTAATATTGCATTTAA
The DNA here is from genome assembly GCA_031762815.1 of Tylodina fungina. Lineage (NCBI taxonomy): Eukaryota > Metazoa > Mollusca > Gastropoda > Umbraculida > Tylodinidae > Tylodina > Tylodina fungina. The sequence continues at coordinate 3,568 of JAUEKS010320820.1, read as the reverse complement.
TTTTATGGGTCACCTCACATAACTTGTTTTGAGCATGTTGGATTGTATATAGGACTGGCAACAGTAGTTTATGTAATGTGATGCGAGTCCTGTATTGGTGCAAAAATGTGATGTACATAGCACAATAATATATGGTGTGTCGTGTGTCACATATGAGCACAAAATCATGTCCTGTGTTGTGTCTTGCATTATGAGTGAACAAATATTCATTTCCTTGGGTCTGTTGCTCATTAATGGTTAAGGGGCTTTTTCATTCTTTAATGACAAAGGCCTACATTAGGCCAGAAAGCTCTTTGTGTGCTATTCTTTAAGTAATGCAGAGTACAGATAACGTATTTTTGCTTACAAATCAAAATTAGTGCATTGATATATACATTTCAAGTATCCTGTCTGAAGTTCCAGACCAGGGTGATCATCTGTAGTTGTAGTATGGTCTTTCCGTATTGGTATTCCACTTCAAGGGGTGGAGTTGTATTGTGGCGCATGTGTTGGCATCTAAAGGGAAGGGTAAAAGCTACGATATTGTCTGTGGGTACTACATCGTATGACGGCCTCTGCAGGAAGATAAACATGTAATGAATGCAGACCTCCCAACTCTTACGCTTTTGGCGTAATCATTATGATGTTAGATCCCGCATTCCGCCAGCACAATTTAAAAAATTATAAGTTACGACTTTAGGATTCTAATCCCATTTTCATAGCAGAAAAATGGATCGCCTGAACTTCCCTTGTCGACGGATGCCGAGACTGTCTCGGTACACTGCCGTGTAATTTTATACTGCTCACGCTAGACCTATTGCTGATACACACTCGGCATTCCGTCTCAGTGTCTTTGCCTCATTTTGGTTTCCCGCCGCACATGCGCAGAAATTCAATTAGACTTATCGTGGATGACGACCAATAGGGCCTACAACAATCACAACGAAGTTGGAAATAAGACGTAGATCTTTTGAGGAACCTTGATTTAGTGAAGAACAATTAAAAGAAGCTGAAAAAAGAAGCTGAAAGTGCTTATTATCAAGAACTACTCAAAAAGAACTAAAACAGTTCTTAATCTGTTACCGGACAAAAGAATAGTACTGACGGCCATCCAACGTGTCGTAAAAGGTGACAAATGGTTCACAAGTCAAAATCTGCGTCTAATGTAAGTCTTCTTTCTAATTCCTATTTCCTTACGAAAATTACAATTTTTTAGCCCTATGATTCCTATTTTCAATTTTCCAATGTTGGGAGGTCTGTGAATGGGAAATGTTTTTGTGACACCCTGATTGTTGGTGCCAACTTTCAGTGGGAGGAAAGCTGCAGTTGTGTTTGTCCTTAGTTATTGAATGGATCTTAACTTAAACACAGGGTCTATATCAAGTGTCGCCAAACAATTAAGGTCATTGACCCCTTCATGGAGTTCTTGATCCACCATTGAGCTTCATCATGCAAATACTCCCTTAAATAATGCTTCAACTAGATAACTATACAAATGGGCTTTCATTCTGGCTGGCCAACCAGAAGCGTTGTTTTAGTCACAGGGTAATCCCCTAACTCATAAATCAAAAATCTGTTTACTGACCTGAACCCCTTTTCAGCCTTAGACATCAACCCATTCCCAAGGATTCATTTTGACTACTTTGCTGATTATTGAGTTAGTGGAATATTCAATCTTTTGGAGAAAAAAAGTCATGTGTACACGTGTGTGTGCATGTGTTTTTTTCAAGTACTCTCTATTTATGGTGGCAATT
>JAUEKS010320599.1:0-13019 GCA_031762815.1 Tylodina fungina | reverse complement strand
CTCCCTCTCTCTCTCCCTCTCCTTCGCTTTCTCTCTCTCTCTGTTTGTCTGTCTGTCTGGCTGTCTGTCTGTCTGTCTGTCACTCCAACTCACTGATTCACAAACATACACACACGCATACACTTATCGTAGTGTGAAGTTGTAGTAGTAGTCCTTTCAGATCATTCGACTCATAGGGCCATAGCTTGTCCCGGTTTCAGCAAATGATGCGGACAGTGACAGATTTTGTCCATTATTTTCCGAATAGGATGCTAGTCTGTCTCAGAATACTTTCCAGCCAAAGCTACATCCATTTTCACCTGGGTTGAGTGAGGCAACTGGGGTAAATGTTCGAAGGCAAATAATAATAAGTGACATTTTTAACTCTCTTTTAACCTGTTCCACATTAGTTTATTGACGCTTTGAACCCAAAAGCTCTGGCCAGCAGGACTAAAAGAAGAAAATGACTTTTCACCCTAAGTCATGTACTTATGTAAAAGAACATGGAGTTAAAGTAGTAAAGGAAGGGTTGGGGGTACCACAGTAGGAAATCTTTCAAATTTATACTTGAGGTAGCAAACACAAATCAACCCAGCCCTTAAAAAGACATGTAGTTATTGTTATGGCATGGGCCTTTCTTTAGAAGGTGGCCTAATATATGATATTGAAGCACTCAGTCTCAAACATGGAAAGACAAACACATTGAACCTATAGTAGGTTGTTACTTTTAAAATTCTCCTTTGTTTCTCTCTTTTACCCCTATGCTTATTATTTTTATTATTATGTGAGTATATTTCACTTTTTAATAAATTAGAGAGGTCAGGCTTATTATAACCGAAACTAATTTTTAAAAAAGGGACCATCATGAAAGAAAGCTTTTGGAAATTGAGTTTTTCCTTGCACTACAATTCTTAATATTTCAATATAATGTTCATAAATGCAAGATTGAATGTTCCACAAGATTTTGGAATTAAATTCCACAAAAAGAGCAATAAAAATCACACAGATCACATGTCAGAGCTAATTCAAATGCATTCTATCTGGCGTAGAGCATAACTCCTTTACTTAAACAATCAATTCTAAACCCAGACAACTATCTCTATATTATTATATCCATGCCATTGTTGGGATATTCATGGATCTCAATTTTCCGCTATTTAGCGGATTTTCCACTATCGCAATTTCTTCCGCTAAACTCCGCTACAGCGAGCAAGATGGAAAAATTTTCTCCACACTAAATTCCGCTACTACAACCGGCGCAAGTCAGTGGTAGCGGAACTCAACTTTCCACCGGATGACCGGAAGTCTCGTTACGAAGACACCGCCTTGTTTTGTGTTTACTTAGGCCTAGATCTATTTCCCTTCCGCTTCAGTTCGATGCGATTAAGTGCAAGCAACGTGAGTTTTACTACTTCATCGTCCCATTCCCTGATCGTGTCGTGATTCCTTTCAAATTTGATCTTGGACATTGAATTTTGGAAATGGCAAGAACATGTCGTTATCAAGGTAATGCCAGAGAGATCGATGCCAAACTTAAAAACAAGTGGTCATAGATCTGGCTTGAAAAAGAAGTCAACGGCATGGCCCTCTTGCACTTCAAGAAAAAAATGAACAAAACTCGTGTTGCATTGTGTGATTGGTGCCATCTAGAATATCTATATATATATATATCTAGATCTTGATCTAGATCTAAAAGGCAATGTAGGCCTAGTGTTATAGATCTAGAATATAGACTCTAGATCTAGAATCTAGTTTTACATTTAAAAAGTCGTCATTCTGAGATCTAGATCTAGATTTACCAACTTTTAATAGTAGTAGATCTAGTAATAGATCTAGATCTAAATCTTTCTAGGAGATATCTAGATAAAAATCTAGATTCTAGATTTAGTACATGTAGTAGTAGTGGTAGTAGTGGCAGTGGCAGTAGAAGTAGTTAGTAGAGAGATGAGGATACTAATGACCAGCCACCAGCAAAGGGAGTTGCTAGGAGGAATATCTCCCAGTAATGCACCACCAATTTCTGTTAAAAATCAAGATTGTAAATATTAGGTGACTCTTTTACTTGAAATTAGCTTCCACATCCTCAAATTGGTTCGAAATAATCTTGCTTTAATAAATTGGTGTTTTTTTAAATTCAGCATTGTAAAGTTAAATAATACAATGTTTGCCAGTAATAGATGCGTTGCGAAAATGGTCTTCAGTCGCGACCTCGCACAAAGTTCCTCCTTTTTCAAAATTTGGAATTGAGACCTATGTAGAAGGAACAGTTCTCTGGAGCTTACTGAAGTAATGAAAATATGAATTTTACAAACTGAAATATTTCAATTTGTGAGCTCTTTGAGTCACATTGTCTTATATAATCCCAAACAAATACAGATTGCTGAGGTAATGTTAGTTAGAACCAGGGTGTGTGAAAATGTGATTAAAATCATTTCCGTACTAATACATGAAAAGGTCACTTAGGCTGCTGGGATTTGTCATCTTGTTTAGGCCTTTCTACTACATTGAATTGGCAGTACCTCCTATTTTCCTTTGTTCCTGGTTTGATGTAAGATCTTATGCCGTGTAGTCTGTGTCTTACCCTGTTTATATTTTGGTGTGTAAGATGCAAAGCCTCTGTGCATCTCCAAATTGGATTGCGCATCTCCAAATTGGCTCAGCATATCCGCTCCACCCAATTCCCACCTTACCACATCATGCCCCATTTGCGATGATAAACAAGACTGTACTGCTTCCCCATGTTCTCCATCAGACCGTGGAGAAATATGAAGCTTTTCCTCCCCTCTCTCTCCCTCAGGTTATGCTTCAATCCCCATTCCGATTTGTAGGAGAATAATGCAATCTTAGAAGTGACCGTGTCTTTTATTGTAAACGTTTGTTCAGGATCAGTTTGGGTGAAGATTTCTGTGAGAAACCCCATGACTCTCTTCTAAATGCTTCTTGAACTAAGCCATTTGGAAAAAAAAAACATTTTCCCATTCAAACCCCTCCAAAAAAATAAAAATAATTTGCCCCAGCCAACCACTAACATGCGGTGACCACAAGAGAAATGATGAGTGGATCGAGGGTTAGCAGTTGTTCACAGTCCACCTGCCTTTCCCTCATCACTAATATTTTTTTATACCCCTTCCCTTCTACTGCCATTGCCATGTTTTTGTATAGCCTTCTAGCTCTGCCAAACCTGAGAGCCAGAGTGGCCCGGTTGCCGTGGGAGAAGTGGAGTTGGGGGTAAGTGACCAGTACTGGGTTGGTCATTCTTTGGTCACGTACATAAGCATGTGATAACATATTCCTCCTGACCCCCTCCCTTCCTCGCCACACACTGTAATCATTTATACATACACATGTGCTCTCGCCATCCACAGTTGGTAGAATAGTGTACTGTACAACTGTACAAATTGTATTTTTGCTTCCTGCAAGAATATATATATATATATATATATATATATATACATACATACATACAGACCTGCCAACCGTCCCGATTTTATCGGGACAGGCCCTAATTTTTGAAAATTCGGAATTAAAGTTCTTTGTGCATTCTTTTGAACTTTGAGCAGCTCGTGTGCAATGACGTCATGTGTCTAGCTAATCTTTGGTTTTCGAGCAGTTTTCTATAGGCTAGGTAAGGCCAGGTCTAGCGTGCTGTGATACTGCGAGGTGGTGGGTGGGGATATAGTAGATCTAGAGAAGAGAGCATGTGGGGGGAAGGGTGATGGTGAGTGAGATTGAGTAATGAATGTCGTAGGGTGACAGATGCCCAGCGATCGAGACAATCAGAACTTGATCTAGAACCTAGATCTAGATCTAGGCCGCGGCTCAGTTATAATTTTATCATCGGTTAGCAGGTGTCCGTTTTGCCTAGATCTAGATTCAATTGTTTCTTGAAACATATCAGATTTCAGAGCTATCTCAATTTTTAATTCCAATTCAGTGAATTCATCATGGACAAATTTCTTATGTATACTTATCATAGTTTTAGCTCTTCTACTTCTAAATCTAGAACTTATCAGAAAGTCACTTGAATTGATAAGCTACCCCTAAAGAATGAACGAATGTGCCATTATCGGCCATAATATTCAGAAGAACAGAAGAATTTCTATTTATGAAACTGTAGGAAAGAAGAAAACTTTTGTCTTTGGAGAATACTGTGGGGTAGATTTGTGTATTTTTAGTGGTAGTAGGGATAATCTGAATAAACATGTCAAAAAAAGCAAGCATACACGCAAGGTAAGGAAAACTTAACAGAACCAAGGGCCTCTTATGTCTACCCTGGCCCTTGAATCCTTAGCAGCTTCTAAGGTGAATTGCCCAGCTGGGAACTTCACACTTGAAGTTGATTGTTGAAAGGTGAAAGAAAGCAACAAGGGAGCATCTTGCCCCCTCTCAGGGTCTTTAGATCCATCTATACCACTTCTGTATATAGACAGCTGTGCGTGTACATAATTGCATGTTTGTATTAAACATTCACATTTTCACTGTAAAACCATAACATTTTGATAAATGCAGTGTGTTTTAGTTTTGAATCTTTTAAAGCTGCCCAAAGAGTTTAATAACATACACACCCACGGGTGCAATGTTTTGAGACATGGTATGCTAATATCTGGCTTCAAGGGTTGGCCGCTTGTGCTCTTAAATTTCATGATTATGGGAAGTGTCCCTATTTTCATTTTTAGAAAGTTGGCAGGTCTGGTCATGCCTTATCAACATAGATTAGTGAGGCCACTTACCCAGTGTGTTGTAAAAAGTTGACTTTTGTGAAGGTGAAGCCAAGACATCCTTATATCTATAGTAGTCTAGTTGTGCTAGAAAAGGCTTTTGGCTATGAAACTCTCACTCCAAAACAAAGGAGGAAGAAATATGTGGTCTTGGGCTAACCTATACAATCTGGAACAACAGCAACAAAAATGGTTGATGATGAGATGAAGTATATTCTAAAGCATTTTTATCCAGGCCTCAGGAGCTAAAGGTTCAAAGCGTTTAAAAAAAAGTATAAAATCTCACCAGAACATAAGGAGGTAATCAGGCATCTAACGATAATCATCAAGTCACAATGTATGATGCTAATGATTTCACTGCAATGTAAGATGATGTATACTGGAATATGCTATGAACTGACCTTTTTGTACGTTGTTAAGCTTTGCCTAGTGTGACGAAAATGGAGTAGGCCCTATGCTCTTATTCACCATGCAATGTCCTCCCAGTAGTTTACTTTTTAGCCCTCTTTATTGACGCCTCCTAATGCCATCTTAATTTATGTAACAAAAGTATTGTTGAACAGCACTTAAAGGCAGAGCCTACTGTAATTTGTCTTTGAGCTAAATAAAAAGATCAAGAAATAAATAGCATAACTTATAGTTTTTTAGCTGGATTGGCTAAGTTTATTGGCTTATTGGCTAAGCACTTTCCTTTCACCTCGGCAACCGGGGTTCGGTTCCTGTGCAGGGAAATTTATTGCTCTCCTGTCCATGCTGTCTCCAGTCTACCCAGCTGTACATGGGTACCTGATCCTCTTCAGGGTTGGGGACAGTAAAGACAGCGAGGGAAAAGACAGCGAGGGAGAGGACTGGGCACCGCCCTCAATATGCTGGCCCAAGAACAATGAAGGCTCTAACGCTTCATTCCCCTACGACCGAAAGGTTATGGGACTACCTTTACCTTTTACTGATAATATGAAATAATTTCAATAAACTAAAGTGGAGGGTAAGGACAGAATATAAAATATGCATAATGTTGGAAGATGGAGATATAAAACTATTAAAATTTATATATCGCCTATACATTATTATATGTTATAATTTATATGCTGCCCTTCTTATGAGTGATGATATCTAGAATTAGTATTAATTGTATTTGCAATAAGAGACTTTCTTATAAAAAATATTATTTTCAGACTAAAGACATGGAAAAAGACATAAAGAAGCTGCAGGAAAGGGAAAAAACTTTGGACCAAGAAAACAAAAAGGTGGGCTTGACAATCGAAAGAAATGAAAAAGAAAATGTCTAAGGTATTGCATTATAAACAACACCACTGTCTCTACTTCATAATTTTGTTATATGATACCTTGCTGTTACATTTTATATTTTTTAAAGAATGTCTCTCAAAGGATAAAAAGGCCTTTATTGTTTTAGTCATTAGATGCTGAGATCCAAGCATTCATAGCCGTACTTGCGTATCTATTCCTTTTGGAACTCGTTTTGGTTTTCAGAGTGCTGTTCTTGTGTACATACATTTATTACTTTAGCAAGGCTAAATGGTGTTGTTTTATGTTTAATCTGGTTTGTAGTTGTAAATAATAGGAATTTATTTGTGCAGATGGAAGATTGTCTCAACATATGATTTCTTCCCCACAGTTATCTTCAGATCTGAAGTACCAGGAAGAAAACCTGGCCGCAGTAAATTCCAAAGCTCTTGGTTTGGAAGAACAGATTGATCACCTGCAGACTAGGAAAGACCAGGTGTGAATGTTGTTATAATTCTAGAGAAGTTATCATTTGGTTTAGGAGATTCTTTGAACGTTGGAAGTACTTAAGAAACTTGACAATAATTTCCATTGAACATAGTGGTGTGTTTCACAAAGAATCCAGGTCCATTCTTCGGGTGGCCATTTCAGTGATTAGTTAAAATCTGGATGTATTTGTTGTTTCTATACTTAACAAGTGTGAAAGAGAAAAGAAGTCTCAATTATATTTTTACGTTTGTTCCAGTTGCTGGCTGAGGCAGATGATTGGAAAGAAAAGTAAGTCATCAAATATATTTTGTTGTATTGTGTTGTATGGTTTGTGATGTTCTGTTGTGAAGTTATGTGGTGTATCAATGTCTAGTGCATTTAATGTAGTTTTGCAGTGCATAATTGCTGTACTGCTGTGTGTGAAAAGGATTATAATTAATTATCCTGACTTTCGAGATGGTGAAATGAACAAATTCTGATGGTTTCCTGTGATATTTTATCATTGGTTTTGTTATTTTAATTTCTCCCCTGCAAATAGTATATTTATTATGGTAAAATACTTCTATTTTGCCACTGGAACTGTTCTTCCCTTGCCCTTGATCCTGTTATCTTAATATATAATGGAGAATACAGTTTTTAGCTCGTTTTATATTATGCATGGAATTATGTGAGAGGGTTCTGCAGTAAGTTATTTCATTTGTTGATATAGGTAGAACAGATTTGGCATCCTGAAGGCTCACTGATTTAATGTATAGCTGCATAGTTTAGGATTGTAATTATCTGCCTGTAGGCTGCTTTTTCACTTTTTGACAGTGATCTTTTCCATTTGAACATCACAAAAAGATTCCAGCTCTTCCATTCTTTAATACCTTCATTTGCTGAAGTTCACAGATCTATTTCTTCGTAGGATAGTTTGCTCCTTTATATCTTTATTCCTCTGTGATGTCTTGAAGGCGCATAGGATTATTCTGGCCCGAGTCCAGACTTTAATGACCGTTAGTCTGTCCGACATTGAAAAATCTTTGCTCCTTTTAATGGTTTCTTTTTCTAGTATTATGTGTAACATGCATCCCCACCCCACCCCCTTTTTTTCGCCAGAGTGTCTGATCTGAAGGAACAACTGGAGCAGAGAGAGGAGGAGTTCAAGCACATGCAGGAGAACATCATGTTTAAGGAAAACGAGTTAGAGGTAAGCTGGGGTCAATATTTGTATGCATGAGTTGGCATGGCATGCTTTATATGTTACCAGAAGAGAAACCTGCGAACGCTTTAAATTCCGGCAGGTAATTTATTTTGCAATATACATATAGCTACAATATATTTAGGGGAGCAGTGGCCTAGCGGATAGATCGCTGGACTGTGGACTGATAGGTACCGGGTTTGAAGCACCCCCGGTGGCACATTTTCCTTTTAAGCAAGAAAGTTTACCCTTGTTGCTTCACTCAAACCAGGTCAAAATTGGTACAGCTTTGGCTGGAAAGTATTCTGCTATAGACTAACATCCTATCATAGTCAGAAAGTGATGATGAAATGAATCTGTTACTGCCCGCTTCATGCTACTGACACTAGGATAAACTCCAGTCCAATAAGCTGAATGACTCGAAAGGACTGCTTTTCTTTATTAACAATATGTTTAGGTCCAATGTGCAGCCTCTGTCAAATTTTATTGTGCTTGGTCGTCTAAAAGATTCTTATGCTATGATTTCATGAAGGGGATAATGTTTTCTGGTGAGATCAAAGTTCTCAATGGTTCTAGTCTATATTTGACATCGATTATTTTTAAGAAAATTGTGACTGGTTTTCTGTTTCATGGCTACAGAGCTCCTAACACTTTGTATCATTCCAACTTCTATTCCTGGAGATGAGGTTGAATTCTTCCTCATAGTAGTAGTTTATCTTATTTATCTGGTTTAGCTTGTCCAGGTTTGGAATAAGAGACACACTAGGGGGATGATAGTGAACCATATATTAATTGAGGAAATGAGTTCATGTTGCAAGTTTAAGATGCAAAATTATTTACATTGGGGAAACCTATGTTCTGAGAAAGAATTTAGATATTTTTATTTTTAGATAGAGCAAATCTGAGAATGGTTAGACGGATGACTGAGGTGATGCAATCTGACTAGATGTCAAGTGAGGAATGTGGAGTATGTGGTCACTTGTTGCCTATTAATATTGTCGTGTTCGATGTTAGTACTTGTAGTAGTTGCCACAGCAGTCCTTCAAAATCCTCTGTCTTAACTTCTATACGTAACTTCCTGAATTTTTCGGCCTTTGATTTTGGTAATGTTGTTCATGTAAGTGTATGTGAGTGGAAGTCTGCCTGGATTTCTTTTGGCTTCCAGTGTGGGGAATGTAGTATATTTGAATAGGTGACACCAGGAGACAGTGACCAGGATGTGGACTTCATAATTGATTTTATGGATTTTGATTGAGTGCACCATGTTATTATTAGAGGTGGTTTGGACTTGTGAAAAGGAGGGGTGAAGACTATGTAGGAAGAAAGGTATGAAAATGGAGCTGTCTGGAGCCAGAAAGTGGGGAAGATCAAAGAAGAGATAAATGAACATCAAGGAAGACCTAGTTGAGGCAGTGGTGGAAGAGTAAGACAAGATGGCTCAGTACCATTGACATTGGACTGAGACTGTCTGAAAGGTGGCTGGTAGGAAAGAAAAACATCTTGACCATAGCAGTAAGATCAACCTCTCCCGTGTTCACATTTATTTCCCATTTAGTTACATCAGTTGATATCAGTGGAAGAAATTCATGACCAAACATGACCCAGACCCATTTTTTTTCCTACTTCATCCCAGATTCTGAAAGATTGCTTCTTACAACTCAAATCTTTTGAAGAAAAAGATATCCAAGACGAGGAAGAAGGTTGGTAATGTTTAGATATTATGATGCAGTCTTTTACCAAATGTACGTATGGTTTGTTTTAATTTGAGGCCTTACAACTAATTGAAAGATTCTAAGGATTAAACTAAAGTGGAGCAGGAGGAGCCCAACAGGGGTGGGTAAAGTGAGAACACTTTGGCCTGCACAAAATAGGGTGGGTTAGAGTAAGGAAATCTCCCAGCTGTAAAATTCCACGCCAAATCAAAAGTGAAAAAAGAAGAAATAACTAGATTAAGGATGTTACACAGAGCACATTCAAATGAAGAATATATGAGCCTGTTATAAAGAGCTGGGGGTGCTGTGGCCGAACGGATAGGGCTCTGGACTGCAGACCGAGAGGTTCCGGGTTTGACGCCCACCAGCGGCACATGTGGTTTTTCCTTAAGCAAGAAAATTTGCCCCTATTGCTTTACTCAACCCAAGTGAAAATGGGTACAGTTTCCGCTGGAAAAGTGTTCTGTGATAGACTAGTATCCTATCCAGAAAGTGATGGATAAAATCTGTCACTGTCCGCTTCATACTACAGAAACCGGGATAAGCTCCGGCCCTATGAGCCGAATGGCTCGGAAGGACTACTTTTTTTTTTAGTCGAGACACTACTCTATGAAAAGTATAGCTCTTGTGAAAATGAATGAATTATTGTATCAGCCTGGACTGGGAGTAAACAAAGGGTGTGATCAGGCCAACTGCGGGTAGGGTGAGCGTAGCAGCAGGGTAAGTCCCTGAGGTATATTTGAACCAAAGAGCCCATAAAATAAATAAACACACCCACAAAACATATTGATTTGACCCATTGAACTGTTGTACTTTAGTATTAAAACTTGAAATGTTGCTAAAACAGACAAAGTCCAGTATTTCTGAGGGCACCTTTGAACCCCTAACATTGGCCGTTCTCTTGAATCCCGATTTGAGCTCTGTTGCTGCTGTCGGTGACCATGAGAGTGATAGCACTTTTTTTTTTGCTCATGTCAAGAGTAGGAACACTCTCTAATTATGTGGATCTTTGTGGTTCTTTCATAATTTAATTACCTTAATTCACTTCTCTTGATCTGCCAGTGTTATCTGTGTGAAGATTGGAGCACTAACACTTTTTAAACATTTATTATATCAGTATACAGAAAGAAGGGGGTGCAATTACTTATAGTTTTACGACAGCTAAAGACCCTTTGTCAGATCCTTATTGTGGTGAGTTAAAGTGCTAGTGGAAGACTACATGTAGTGATCAGGTGTTAGTTTTCTTTCAAGTGCTAGTAAGATGAGGATTTTATACCAAAAGTATTATTTCATGGAAAGGTTCTTCATCTGTCAAACTTTTTAATACAGATAGGGCCTACGTATATCTTTCTTCATGCATGTGTTTCCATGGACATGGCTGTCTCATAATAAAAGATAAATAAGTATGCTTATTTGACAATTTGATATTTTATGTACATATGCGGAGTGAAGATTTGAATTGATTGTGGGCTTGGAACTTTGCATCATATTATTATTCTTTTAATAATTGGCCTAACTACAGGGATTAGCTCGAGATGCCTCATATCTCTTTAGGTTTTTTTTTTCATTGTTTCTGGAGTAAACATCACTGTACGGTTCAAAATATCCTGAAAGAGTTGTTCTGACTGTACCACTGTCTTGTATTACCTCGGATACTGAGACTGAGATGATTCTAGTTAGGTCCTCATGTCATCGGGTACCTCTGCGAGTAAAACTAGCGGGATTTAAGCATGTTCAATGGCCTGACTCTGGCATGGCTACTTAATAACGCAATGTAAAAATCTGAGCCTTATTGTGATAATAATAAAATATTAAATGCAATGAAGATAATACTCGGCTGTGTAACACATATCTTGAATTTTTATTACTTTGACAGTAACATTTTTAAACAAGTGTATTTAGTAATAGTCTCTACTCACTTACAGCCTTTTTGCTTTAATATTCATTTTAGTTTTATAGTTAGATATTGGGAAAGATAGATTTTTCATACTGTGTCAAATGTATTTTAAAAACATATTGGAACAAATAAAGAGATGTAAATGAATACTACGGGCTCTTGCACGACTGTTCATGCACTCTATACCTGTATGTACGAGGATCATGCTCACCGTTTTCATTCAAGTTTCTCGTGGTGTGATATGATGAGCATTGGAAGGTATGTAAAAAAATGTTGGTAATCTGTTCCTCCTGTCACCTCATTAAATAAACCTACATTGACACCTTTTTAACAATAATATACGAGGGGTGATCCAAAAATAATCTCCCTTGTTATGAACCCTCATTTGTCCGTAGTGGCCGTAGCAATGGCAGATCGGTAGGATGGTGTGTTGTCTTGAAGGAGAAAAAAACACCTTTGTGGACTTTTCCCCGGTCTTTTTTTTTTTTTTTTTTGACTCGTTCGCTTTTGATTTATTTTAACAGTTCAGCATAGTAATAGTAATTTCCATTCACTGTTTTTTCCTTTTAAGTGATAGTCACAAAGATTGACACCAGTACTTCGCCAAAAGATAGCAGAACTTTCACTGCCAAGCATAGTAACCGTTCAGTGGAAATTCCCAATTGTTTTGCACACCATCATCAATATGGATATTGTAAAAGCTGTGAAAATTTCATGAATATCCGATTATTTCTTCGTAGTCAGGGAGATTACTTTTGGATCACCCTTTGTATACACTTTATAATATCACACAACTATCAGGAACGATAAACTATTCCAAGAAGCTGTTCAAAGTAACATATCCTCTACATATTAACCAGTTATCTCTTATTGATACAATCCAAGTAAACTCAGGTCAACACATATCCAAGTCAACTTAGTATCACTCACTACACACTGGCCAGATATCCCTTAATTCAACGTGCATCCAGGTAAACTTAATATCACCCGCTACACATTAGTCAAATTATTATTATTATTATTATTATTATTACAAGTATTGTTAATATTATTGTTATTATTATTAATGTTGTAATTATTGTTGTTGTTATTATTATTATTATTACTATTATTATTATTATTATTATTAATGTTGTTGTTATTATTATTATTATTATTATTATCCTGTTTTGCAAAAGGTATTCAGGTAGTCACCCACTACTGAAAGCCAGTTGTCACACAGGTAATGTTTCTGTGGGGAGGTGTTTCAGAATGTTGTTGTGTATGGCGTCAGTACCTGGCGCTGTGTTGCTCAGGTCTGAGATGGCTGTGTTTAGTTCTAGAAGTGTGAATGGGCTATTGTATGTTTCTTTATTTAGGGATCCAAAATCGGGGGGAGTTCTTTCTTGGGACTTTTGGAATTTGGAAAAATTGTTCGGTGTAGTTTTCAGATAATGAATTTTTGGTAAGTGTGGATGTGATGCAGTTGGATGTGTCTGTTTCGGTCTCGGCAATGGAACCATCTGGTCTTTGGACGGGTTTGATTGAGCCTATGTGTGTTCCTTTAAGTTTTTTAACTATCTTCCAAACCTGATTAATTGGTGTCTGTGCGTAAATTTCTGTGACCAATTTTCTAAAAGAATTTCGTTTGGCATCTCTGATGGTCATGCGCGCCTGGGCACAGAACTTTTTCAAAAGGATTAAATCTTCAACAGATTTAGTGCTGACGAATTTCCTGTATGTTGCCTTTTTAGCCTTCACCACCTTTTGGCACTCCCCGGAGAACCAGACTTTGTGTCTATGAGGTTTATTAGATGTTT
>JAUEKS010320489.1:0-13019 GCA_031762815.1 Tylodina fungina | reverse complement strand
GGGCAGATTTTGAAAGTTGGTCGTGTGGGCGTTTTCATGGCGATCCACCCCCGTCCTATCGGAGACGGACGTTAATTATTAATACGTAGGTCCCACCCCTTATATAACCTAATAAGTGTTGCTAGGGGTGTAAAACACGTTTCAAACATCAAGCATCAAACCAATGCAGTTACAAATAGTCATCAAACTGGCATTTATGGGACCTTATCTCAGGCAGTGTGTGACCTTATGAACTTTGGATTCTTGTCCAGGTCAAATTCGAAAACTGAAAATACCTGGAACATGTATCGTCTGCAATGTCACATGGACGGTAAAGGAAGTTGAATCATGTGTGCACACATTCTGATGGCGTCTTTTCCTTGTGAAAACGAAACGAAATTGATAACTAGGCTACCATAGTGCATCAACAGACTTGCCAACCGATATGATTATGCGTATTTTCATAAATATTACGTGTACATGAAATTAAATTTAAGTACATTAGATTTTGTTTTCACAGGACCCTCAGGGGCCTTTTGCAGAGCCATGGGGTTCTGGCCCGGTTGAGGAACGCTGTTCTAGAGTCTCTTGCTATAATTTATTATGACTAAAGTATAGCTATAGTAAAAATTAGTTTCTGGTATATATTTGCATGATCTTCAGCGGAATTTTTGAAAATGTGTGAAAATCAATTTTGTTTCCATTTACTGTTTACTGATCACCTCTAACTTTGATTTATTCTACAGTTATCACTCAATCCAGTACAGATTTTGAAATATGGGGCAGAGGAGGAGAAGTCAGAGACTGCTCGCATGGTGAGTTTTGATATTAGGCACATCATTAGTGCTTTTTTCTTTAGAGTACTTAGGGAGAGAGTTAATAAATGTTCGCATAAGGATTTTGCCAAATAATAATACTCCCACTGGGCTGTGCTCCTTTCCTCACATAGGTAATTTTTAAAAATATCTCAGAAACCTTGACTGTCAAACTATCAACACACATTAAATTTTATCCATAATTGTGAATTAAAGATTTTATTTTGTAACAGTGCTGGGCTAGGGTATGACTTTGTAGTTGAGTTACATGGTTTTCTTACCTTTTGTAAGTCATTCCAATACAGTTTTCAATTTCTCATGAACTTACTTAAAGTTTGATTGGGTTTCGTCTTCCTGTCTAGTGGGGGTCTCTGTGGCGTAGTGGTTAAGCCACCGGCCTCAGAAGACCAAGACGAAAAGTCGTGGGTTCGAGCCGTGGTTCACCCAAGATTGTTTTCAATTTTCTCTGGGCCACGGCTCGTGTGGAGTCATGTCTCCGATATAACCTTAATGCGTTGAAAAGGGGTGTAAAACACGTCATTCATTCCTGTCTAGTCTACCGCAGAATACTTTCCAGCCAAAGCTGTATCCATTTTCGCTTGGGTTGAGTGAAGCTTTATTCTCTTGCTTAAAAAAGTGTCTGTGGGTTTTGAACCCGGTACCTCACAGTCTGTAGTCCAACACTCTATCGCCTTGCCCTGTGTTACTTGTCTTCTTGTACAGTATTTACATTTCCTGTGGTGTCTGTGGAAAGGCTGTTTAAACAGGTGCAGTTAAATGAGCTTCGTAAGAGGTACAAGAGGGTGAAGATCTGATTGGACTAATGGGGGATCTTATCTTACATTTATATTAAAAAGTGTTTCAGGTACAATAGCATCGACAGCTTACATCAGGATTCAGTGATGAGGGTAGATAATATATATTCTTTGTGGTTGTAGGGATCTGTTGTTTGGGAGGCATGGAGCAATGGTCCAGAAGCTGCGGGTATTTAATAACATTAGTCAAGTTCAGAAAGTTACTGTCTATATATACTAGGTAAAAGAATTGAAAATTTAAAAATATATCTGGTACAATCTGAGAGGAAGTCAGTGAACTATGTGAAGTCTAGGGATTTCTGGGAATCAGTGAGGTAAGCTTGGTAGTCTGTCAAACAAGGCTAAAATATGATTTGGACATGAACCTAGAAACGATACCAATGAGTGGAGCAGGAAATAAGGGATTTTGGAAGTAGAGGGGATGAGGCCAAAAAGGGAGGCCTGAACTAGCTGTAGAGATAGTAAAACAGGATATAAAATTAAATGAAAGTTTGGAGAGTGAATAATCATAAAAATTTGATTGCTAACAGGTTCACAATTTTCATGTCTATAAATTAGGTATATAATATAAGGTTACACATTTAGAAATATATAATCTCTCCTTCATGAATATAAAAAACTGCCTGTAATGTAGATAAAGTAAGGCATTTTTGTCCCAGGGCTCTATCTAGATACCAGTACAGTACCAATGTCTGTTAATGTTTTGTTTTGTTTTCCAGTCATCATTTGTTGGTGCCATTGCAATTGGAGACCTTGTGAAGAGTACTCTGGGTCCCAAAGGCATGGTGAGTTTGAGATCAGTAGTTGTTTATTAATATGTAATGAGAAGGGCGATATGTTTGCTATGTGGATATTAGAACAACTTAGCATAGGGGTGCCTTTTTTTGTGTAAGTAGTTGTGAAATGACCATTCAAAATCTTTGAAGTGTTGCTTATATAATTCACTTATTATATTGCAGTAGAATGTTTCGGGGTTGTGATTCACTACTCATTCATTAGCCTTAGAAGAACCTCTAAAATGTCCCAATTACTTGTACACTCCTTGCCGGCGTACAATAATATGGCTGCATACCCAACAAGCGAAGGCTGTGAAACATCTGCTCCAAAACAACAAGATAAAGGCCATTAAAATAATGACATTTTGGGCTCACTCATAAAATCAGGGATAACAACTTAAGAAATTATTGGAGATATGATTTTCAAACTTAAAAAACTTTCTCTGTTTCATCTGTACATTTAATAAACTATTTAATTACACAAAATATTTTTGTTTACACACGTCCTCCCCTTTTTATATAGGACAAGATTCTCCAAACTAGCTCCAATAATGAAACCATTCAAGTGACAAATGATGGAGCAACCATTCTTAAAGCTATTGGTGTGGACAATCCTGCTGCCAAGGTTCTCGTAGGTGAGTTGAACAAGCTGCTGTGAAGTTCATAGTAGAATGAACAATGGCTGCATCCTTTTAGTTTCATGTTATGCGTCAAGAGGCTGCATTTTATCATAGGATTGTGCGCTGCAATGTAGTATGTAGTGTCTGTACATTAATTAAAAAGCAAATTGTCTTTTCTATACTTCCAGTTACTCCGCGCCTAGCAGGCTGCAGAATTTTCTTGCTCCCACAGTTTCTTTAAATGTATGCTGTCATCTTTGAAGTATTTATTATACCCTGTACATGGTAGATCTATATTGTGAACATCAGAGGCAGTTTTCTATCATGATTTATTTAAACGTTCTGTGGAGGAATTTCCTGTTATTCTCATAAAAATAATAACTGTATTATCCATATATATGGAAATTGAGGTTACTGTCATTACAGTCGATTTATTCGCTGGCTGTGTATTCTGTCTTGGTCTAGGCACAAGGATATGGGTTGTCTGTGTAACTGCTCACATTTTGTTCTGAGGCTATAGAAGTTTAACCCTATGAAATCATGTGATAATTTGTTGGGATCAAAAAATTGGTAAAATGAAATTTGACCAATTTCCTTTGATTTTTCTCAGATATCTCAAAGGTCCAGGATGATGAAGTTGGAGATGGGACCACCTCTGTAGTAGTCTTTGCTTGTGAGCTTTTGAAGGTAGTCATTAATTTTGAAAACTTGGTGTATACCGTAATTGTATGGAATGTAAATATAAATGTAACTAAAATATTACGAAACCTCAAGGTTTCATTGGATTATGACATGTCAACTTCATCTCATGTCGGTCCGCTTTGTAAAAGCATGAGATTGAAGTGTGACAATTTTTTAACAAAAGTAGCAACTAAAGTGATAGTTGCAAAATTTATTCAATCTAGCCTGTAATTCTACGTTGGTTAGAGTCTCAGTAAGTCAGGTGTCAAAACTTCAGGTAATTCAAAATCAAACAGTCAAAGAAAGAGATCAGATTATATATGTAACACCGATGTAAATAAAAATTACACTCGTGTGGGTTAAAGAAATTATGTTAAAAATTTCTGTGTTATAAATTCTTTGTCACATAGCACCTTAATTTTTAAAAGATCTTTTGGAATTCTACACCCTAACCTGAACTCTTAGGGCAGCTCTAGATAAAACCATGCTGCAGTTTAACAATTTTGTTTTTTTTTGAAGTACAAGTCTTATGGCGAACAGTCATTTTCTTATTTTGGACCTGTTAATTTTGGAACAAGCTTCTTTTTGTCATTTCGCTAAATGCTATATGGAATTGTTTGAAAGGTAATTAAAACATTGCTTATTCTTAATTGCCTTCTAGGACTTTCTCATTTTATATTGTACGGATATATTTACTATTTTCTTTCTGTGAAAAGAGGGAGGGATAGAGAGACTGGAGACAAAAGGGAGAAAAATAAGAAGATTCATATTTTGGCATTTTCATTCTAGGATTTTGGTATGAAATTCATGTATTACTCATAGAGGATTCCCCCTGGAATGGAAATGTACATGATTATTTTCCTCTGATGTTTTTTTAAATTTTTTTTATTTCTGATATCATGAGTTAATGTACCTTTCGTGTTGTGTAATTTGTAGGAGGCGGAGAATTTAGTTAGTCAAAAGATTCATCCCCAAACTGTGATTGCTGGCTGGAGGAAAGCAGTAGATGCTGCCAGGAAAGCTCTGACTGATGCTGCACTTGATCACAGGTTAGTGAATGTTGGTGGCGTTAAAAAATCCCCAACATGCTAACACATGAAAATTGCTTGTGTTCTTCTTGATTTTAAAATTGTGACACATTGTATACTTGGGTTTGATGCAGATGTGATTTTTCTACTTTTGAAATAGATCAGGTCAGGGAACATTTCTTTGCTACTAGTATGGTGCATCTCAGTCCTTCGTAAACAAATACGAAAGAGATAAGTGGGGGCTCATGTTAACCCTTGTATTCAGGGTCGACAACTGGAAAAGCGGACGGTGGTAATGCTGTTTAGTGAAATCATCAAATTCATGTGTGCTCTATACAGCAACAAAACCATGCTTAAAGTAATGTTTAAAATTTCAGCAATGACCCAGTTAAGTTCCGGGAGGATCTTATGAACATTGCCAGAACTACTCTCAGCTCCAAGATCCTCACCCAGCACAAGGATATGTTTTCTGATCTTGCAGTGCAGTCAATTCTCCGCCTCAAGGTTTGTCAAATTTACATACTTTACTGATGGGCATGTCATGGGTTTTGGTGGAGTGGAGAGAGGAATTGGGGGGAGGGGGGGGGGGCAGGAGATATCATAACCTTTAGAATGGTTCTTTTGTATACTTGTAATAGGCCTTTAAAGTATGCCAGATTCCTTGGCACATTCTGTGTTCAGAAATAATTTCTTGTGAGTAATTTGTAGTGCAGTCTAGTATACATCCACCTACTTTTCTGTATATCCTTCAAAATTGTTCTAGTTCTATGTCACTTGCTCTCTCATCACCCCAGGGAAGTGGTAACCTTGATGCTATTCAGATGATCAAAAAGTTGGGCGGAAATCTCTCAGATTCCTACCTTGATGAAGGTGAGTTGAAGTAGTATTTCAGAGCTTCAATTGTTCCGTAAATAAAAGCATATTCTGCTCAATTTTTGTCCATCATACTGGGACTCAGAACAGCGAGAACAGATATTATATCAACGAAGCATTTAAGATTATTTTTCGTGTCTGGTGTATAATACTAATAGGACTGCCTATTGCTCTCCTTTTCATATTAAGTGCTTTTGTGTCTTCACTTCTGACATCATTTCATTAAAATCAAATTGACATGTCCTTGTGTTTTTTATCTATGAGCTTATGAGACAAACGCAGAAACTCAACTGCGAAGGTACCTCAGTAATAAGCCTTGCTGATATAATCATATGTTAAAACTCACAGTTTAATAGCATATTAAAATCAGGAGTAAAGATACTGTATGGTTCTGTAGCCATATGTTAATACAGCTTGTTATCCACCACTTAAGTAGCTTCTTTTCCCCCATAAAATAGATGGGGTAATGTTTTTTTTTTTTTATTTAAATACATTAGCGCACTGTTTAATCAAGATTTTCAGGACCCGAGATAGTTTAAACATGTTAATTCAGTCAAAGTAGCATTGGCCATGTGAAACTGTTTGAAAAGAAGTGTAAGTCTTTTTGAACCATTGTTATAGGGCTGATTCCATATCCTCATGGGGCATTCTCTTCTTTTTTGTTTCCTGGATTGAAGTCAGGATTTGTATCATGTCTTTTGAAGATGTTTGATGCCACGAATACATCTGAAGCACGGAGAGCTTACATTTTCTTTTCAGGCCCTGCAGTCTAGAACATTCTTCCTAACATTTTAAGTCTTTCACTGGTAGCTTTAAGAAGAATTAAAAACCCCATCTCTTTATGAAATATTTTGGATGTTAGTTTAGTAGAATTGTGTGCTGGGATATTGATTTTTGTTGCTGTTGCTTTATAACTGCGTGTGTACTAGTAATTGAGTGCATGTATCATAGCTACATGCGTGTATATATGCGGTTGTGTACACGGTAATACATGTATTTGTTTTTGTACATTCATTTTTTCTCGCATTTCAACTTGTAAAGCATCTAGGGCTCTCTGTGGGGATATGTGCTATATAAATGTACTATATTATTATTATTTTGAAGATGTTGATAGTTGGCTAGATAGTTTACTTTCTGGGAGTTAAACTAACTGTTGTAGTCCATTTTTTTTCAAAATCTTCCTTAGTATGAGGTTCTGCTTTCACATTTTGGAGGAAGAGGTCAGCAGCTATGGTATGGAGCATAGCAGAAATGGTTAATAATAAAGCCTGACTCATTCTGCCGTTGAAATGAATATACATAGAAGAAAATATTATTCATCATATCTAAAGGTTCAGCTTCAGTATCTTTGCTCAATGTGAACAGTATGTATACAGTGTATAAACAGACATGGAGATAGAAACTCTTTACATGTTTCTCTCTCAGGATTTCTTCTGAACAAGAAGGTTGGTGTTAATCAGCCTAAGCGAGTGGAGAATGCTAAGATCCTTATATGTAACACTCCAATGGACACAGACAAGATCAAGGTAACTCCCTCACTTCATCATCTACTTGACAACTTGCTATACCTTTATAGACCCTAAGCCCTTCAATATCATCCATTGGAACATAAACACCCAAACCATAACATTTTGAATTTTATTCTTTTATTCTTCATTTTCTGACCATATCTGACATTTTGTTTTTGCCTTTAAAGACATGGAGACCTCAGAATGCCATAACCGATTCGTAGATTCACAGTAACTTTTATTGTCATGTGGCAGGTGTTTGGATCTCGTGTGCGTGTGGATGCAGTGTCCAAGGTGGCTCAGTTGGAGTTGGCAGAGAAAGAGAAGATGAAGTTGAAAGTTGACAAAATCCTCAAGCACGGATGCAACGTTTTCATCAACAGGTAGTGTTTTATTTTTCTGTTTACTAAAGCAAGATAGTCAAAGAGAGAGAGAATTTTAAATTTTCTGTATTTTCCCCCCTATTTTATCAAATTCTTTTTAGATATATGAGGCTAAAGTTTTGATCTCCTGAGGCTGTTTTTATGAATGAAATAGGAAATATTTTTTTATTTTTTATTCTTTGCATATGTTCCGCTCTTGAAGTCAGAAATGCTGAGTTATGACTTCTCTCGAAATGTTTTGGAGTATGAACAATCTTTGTAATGTTAGAGGACATGGTGTAAGATGTTGGCATTATACCCACAGGCAACTGATCTACAACTATCCCGAACAACTGTTCTCTGATGCAGGAGTCATGGCTATCGAGCATGCAGACTTCGAGGGTGTAGAACGTCTTGCTCTTGTCACAGGTAGTTACCATCAGCATTTTCCTACTGTTTCAGTTTCTCTTTTATTTCGGGCAGTGGTCAATCTACATTTTTGGGTCCCGTCATTATGTATGGGTAGGTGAATTTGTAAATCTCAGAAATTATTGTAACTTATGTTGCTCATGTGTCAATACTGCTATTGTATACAAATATATGAATCCTTCAACATGCCACACTGCTATTAGATCCATTGATTCATTAGGAGTCTCCAACCTACACCATGGGCTCAATTTTTTTGATTGTGTTTTCAGTGTGCTTTGAGAGTTGAAGGATACATTCTGTCACTTAAATAACCTATTTGTGTTGCAAGTGACATAAAACTTAACCTTAACTCAAATCAGTTTACACTGCTATTGTCTTGTGGTGTAAGAGGATATTGTCATGCAGTAACTTTCACTATGACAGTGTCCTGTATGATGTCCACATGAGCAAGATTGTTTCTTAATACCCAGTGATCAATATTTAACACAGACACAGACACTGATGTCTTCAGGATACTCCTCTCCAGTATTAATGTCATATCTGTAAATTAGATATTACGATTTAAAATGTTTGTCTCAGAATGCTGAAACCAGGGATGCCACTTTTCAGTTTTTTAAAATTATTTCAGTTATTTTGATCCTGACCCGTTATGTCAAGTACGGTACATCTAATCTATTTTTCTTTAAATGTTTGTCATTTCTTTCTATGTACACCCATTGTTTTTGCTTGTTTGTCATTTTTCTCTATGTACACCCATTGTTTTTGTTTGTTTGTCTATTCTTTCTATGTACACCCAATGTTTTTTGATTTCAAATTGATATTCTCATATGTTAGCGAGACTGGCGCGTGGATTTTCATTTATTTTAAACAAAAGAAGTTGAGTGGCATCCCTGTGAAACAAGAATTGAACTACTATACATGCATTCGTTCTAAAAAAAGACCTGGAAGGAATTACAGCATATTAGAAATGTGCATGCCTGTATGTGAATTCCTTTAATCAATGTTTATTGTTGCTAAGGACACAACATGCTGATCTATGTGTTGTGCCTGCAGCAGAGTGATGTGGTAGGGAAAGTATTAAAGGAATTCTTTTCAACAGCCTTGCCAGTAAGTAAGCAAGTAGATCATGGCTGAACATCAATTGTATTTCAGGTGGTGAAATAGTTTCTACATTTGATTGTCCGGAGAAAGTCAAGCTGGGTACTTGTGATCTCATTGAGGAAATCATGATTGGAGAGGACAAATTACTTAAATTTTCAGGTTTGCAGTTTTCTAATGAAAGTTTTAAATGTCTGTAGTCGACTTTTTAAGATTGGTTCAAGGGGTTTCACAATTGCTTGGCATGAATTAAGAATTTTAATATGGGAATTTTTATACAGTAATATCATTGGAATGATTAATCAACCTACTTTTGATGCTGTTGGTCAGGAGTAGAACATTTTTTTTCTACTCGCACAATGTCATTTAATAATACATATAGCACTGCCTGGCCTCGCTGGCATAACATTGAGGCTGTACACCTGGTGTTAAACAATCTGATCTAGACGGATTAGACAGTGACTATGTCCAACATTCACAACTGAAGAAGAAACTCAACACGTCTTCTTCGTCCCAAGTCATCAACTGAACTACTGGTTTATTATATTTCGTTTTTCATCTCGATAAAAAAATCCAAGTTTTATCACGTAAAAGCGTGAACATATTATAATATTAGGAACATTACTCACAAAATCTCATTCATACTGGATTATCCCCCTTTGACCACTAACAATCTTTTACACATAGTGCACTGTAGCTGACTTTTGGGAGGAAAAGTGCCAAGACATAAATTAACTTCTGTAGAAAATTCGCGGATCTGACTAGGCCCATATTTTTTTCCTAGTCAATACAAACCAGTGTACTGGTATGTGTTTCTTTGGAACTCCCCTATCATTCTGAATGTGCATTTCATTTTTTATCTGCCGCTGGTATTACTACTGGCTCTCCATTTGCACTGTACACTGAACAAAAACAGATAAGGCACTTATAAAGAAATAAGTGAAAATTTGGAGGAATTTTAAATGGCCGAAAGAAAGACTTACTGGAGCGGCCTCAAATTTAAAAAAATGGTGATGCCATTATTAGAAAAATATATGTGTGCGAAGAAGTGACATGCACAGTATGCCATGATGGAAGCTAGATAAAATTTTAGTATATCCACATCTGTAATAGATATGGTAATTGTTAGGTGAAGCACTTGTGCTCGTATTTCTAGGGTGGTCCCTGCCTTTAGGCACGGTTCCCTCTCAGCCACTCACGCTGACGCTCCACAAACTCCACAACATAGTGAGTAACGGTTCCCCAAGCAATTTAATCAATAAATATAAACCCTAACAATGGCAATATATACAACCAAATAAAGCATAGGCAAAACTCATAGATAAATGACTCTTCTAAGTACTAGGTCTACATCTCTCACTACTCAGTGGGGATGTATACATATATACACTCTGGCATAGTGACCAAATCAGGGCCCAGGCCCACACTAAGAAAAACAATACAATCTAACTAGGGGTCCAGACTAGACATCTAGTGGACTATACGAAACCAAATCTGCACGGACCCCAGTCTAGAATAGATCCCATCCGTATCCAGAATCGATATAGAATCCATGTCATCAAATTGAACTAATGTACCATGATAGTTGTACAACACAATACTAGGACTAGATCTAGAGTCCAGGTTCCATACGCAGACATACAATACTGACATAGACCTAGGCCTACTCCCAGACTAGGTACAGATCCCAAATTTCTGCATCACAACTCAGGTCCTACTAAATATGCCCAGTTAAGGCGGCTGGCTGCCACAGGGACGGTGTGAATCTCTAGCCTATCCAACGTTCAGTTCAGTGTCAGTCAGTCCACGATCCAATGTCCATGGACCATCCCGATTCCCAGTGTTTCGAGGGAGCGGTGTCCAGAGGTTTGGGTCTACTGGAGCTAGGCCCAGCGTATGACAATCCCATCCTCCGGTATCATACCGACGAATGTTAGATCTAGATAAATTCAGACACCGGAGATAGAATTTAACACGAGATCTTATCAGTATCAGATCCAGATCTAGGATATGCAGGTCCTCTCTAGTCTAGATCTAGATCCAGATAGAGAAATTCTGTTACAGATAATAGGTACCTAGATCTAGAGTTTGATGTCTTCCGAACTTCGCAGACAAACCCAGGCCCACAGGCCGACAGGAACAGTGGGCAGTCCTGGATCTAGATATCCAGACCAGATGTAGATCCAAATCTCAGATCTAGTGGACGATAGGACTTATCGCCCAGTCAGCCACCCAACGAAATGGGGGAAATATCGCCAATCAAGAGCGTGATGTCAGCTCACTTCAAGATCTACGCTGCGTCTGTCAGCCTAACGAAAAGGCGCGCTAAGGTCCCCAACCGCCTCCCTGTGACATCATAGTACAACAGCGCCACCATATGCTAATTTAGATATGGTCCACACAAACCAATTATGCGTACATAAGCCTACATCACCGATGCATAAAACGACGTCAGCAATGCTATTTTATCATTAGTGGTGAAAGACAGCGCTCCCGCTATAATAACTATATAGCGCGGGGCCGTAACATGTACGAACGGTCGAGCAGCATATGAATGATGTCACATGACCTCCTCGGTGAGGTCAGTGGCAAGCGGTGTATGGCCAGTAATTTTTTTTAATATGATTGGAATTTTCAGCTGCTTGCATCAAATGCTGAATAGCGTGTGGAACATGACTTTGCTGTGTGACACATCTCTTTCCCCGTAATGTTTTCATTAGCCACGAGAGAAGAGTGACATGGCAAGCAGCAAATGATTTTCTCTGTGTGCCGCCTAGCTTACTATTTCTCTGTGCTGTTCTATGTTTTCTCCTCTCTGTCAGGGCAGTTACTTTTTACTTGTTACACATTGCTGGTTACTCCATAGCCTATTGTGCCAAAAAATCCACAGTGAAAATGGGTTGGCAGCCGTGCAATGATTGCAGGGAACACCCCAAACATTACTGAATTTAACTGTGAATATGATAGCATCTCTAGTATCAGCTGTCGAATGTGTTCAAAGGACAAAATCAGAAGGACTACGACTCTGCTGTTTAGACTTTTCTATAGAATTCTGGAAACAATAAGCTCAAACACAAAAAAAGTTATTTTTTTCCTGTCCTGCTGGGGCCAATGCCTATTTTTGACAAGCTCAGTACGATTCTTTAAGAGGAGGGGCCGCACATTCATAGGTTGAAATATTTACACCTTGCTTGATGTATTGAAGTATTTGAGCCTGTATAAGCAGGGCTAAGTGCTGTCTGTACCTATGCTCTCTGTTGTTATTGTGTTTCCAGACCTTATGTGTCCATATTTTGTTTGTGTTCTTTGAACTTCTAACTCTTACCCTTTTATTTTTCCTCAATGGCATCCAAATGTAATATTTTATCTGCCAAAAACTTGCTGGATTATATTGTACATATAACTATGTCCAACCATTAACAAACAAACAACAACAAACAACTAACCATTCTATTTTGAACTCTTTAGAAGAGTGGGAGTCATGTAGTGATGATGACGATGATGACAGTGATGGCGAGTGGGTTGATGTGCATCACAGTTCGGACGAAGAGGAGGGACAGGTATGGTTAGATATATCAGAAACATGTTTTCCCGTTTAATCCTTTTTTTTTAGATACACGACTGATACAATCTCAAATAACCACATTCGTCATTTGTTTACCCAAGTTGTGCATCATCATGTTGGCATACTAATGTGTGTAGAATCATCATTTTTATGTTTTTCATTGTCAAATGTGCGTGTTAAAGGACTATTAAGACAAAGTCAAGTTTTCCAAAATAAGACCTAATCTACTTTAATTGTATCCTACGTGTTAAGCACAGCCTGTTAGCCAATGCTGCGTGCCACTTAATGACCACTGGTTCTATTAGGCCTTGGTCTAGAGCATGTGGCTGCAAGCCAACGCCCACGTGGCTTACTTCATGTCTGATGTGGCATTGCAGTATACCACAGGGCAATAAAATTCATTAGGAGTCTCCAACCCACACCATGGACTCAATTCTATTGATTGTGTTTTCAGTGTGCTTTGAGAGTTG
>JAUEKS010320378.1:0-13020 GCA_031762815.1 Tylodina fungina | reverse complement strand
CTAGATCTACATTCAGATTTTCACTCTGATCTAGAATCTAAATCTAGACTCTAGATCTAGAGTCTAGATATAATCTAAATCTAGACCTAGATTCTAGATCTAGATCTAGTCTAGATTTAAGCCTACTTCTTGCAGCCGAGGAGGTAGAAATTAGATCTAGGCCTAGATCTAGATATCTAGTCTAGATCTAAATGTTCACTTAGATCTATCTTTTGGTGCTGTGGCGCTAGATCTAGCTCTTGAGATCTAGACATTGTGATTTTCATGTAGATCTAGATCTAGATGTAGCTCTACCTGTTGAGTAACTCGCCTTTGTTTGCTTCTGCAGGTAGGCCTATATCTGTCAATATTGGCTTTTCGTTTGACCATGTTGAACTGACAACAGTGATTAGACCGTTAAAAGGAAGTAGAGTCTAAAAGTGTCGTTTCGTCTTTGACACGGTTGAAAATTAAAAAATCGGACAAAAAACTGAAAATTTCAACGACTGAAAAAATGTATAAGGCGTGTGCAAATCTGACTCAAAATCAATATAAACCTACTCTAAGGGAATGTTTATCTTTATTTGGAAGTTGATGGCCGATTGATTTGTAAGAGCTAAGAAAGTTCGACCGCAAAAATCGGATCATGAAAAAGTTGATTTTTTTTTTTCATATAAGATATATTGTCGGTGTCGCACTATAAATGTTCATATCTACATCAGAGCAAACATGTAGCTATATGTTTATAGAATGATATCGATGATATATATATATGGATGTTGATATTACATTGGAGAATCAGTTTAAAAAGTACCTCAAGCATGTCTTTGCATCTCTGTATGAACGCATCAATCTGAGCAAAGATGCTGCTCCGGTCCAGGACCCATCCCACAGTTGAGTATTTATGTTGCAGTTTGGAAGTCTGGCAGGGAAGGGAGCCACAGAAAAATAACATGAGGGTAACATTGTGTGATGGACATAGAGACGTAGAGATTGTTATTCAACTAGGACACTTTTAGAGAGACATCATGAGTTCAACGTTTCAGGTTTCTACTTTGAGTATTGATCTAGTGTAATGTGTGTGAGTGTGTTTGTGTGTGTTTGTGTGTGTGCATGTGTGTGCATGTGTGGGTGTGTAACATGCTTGCTGAAGTCTATTTTCGGTCCCATGTGGAGACGGCAGCTTGATGCAAATTGCTGCGTTTGATAAGCGGCAACGGTCACGTACCTTTCTCAACATAAGATGAGTCAAGTCATATTTAATGAGCAAAGTATACACTATATCCAGCATTTATCGTAGGCTAATGTTTTAAAAGTTATGTTGTACAAGCTGTGATGAGCTCCGATTTCTCAGTAGGATACAATTTGAGTTTTAAAATTTACAGACATTTCACTCCAAACTACATCACCCATCATCGCCCGAGAGAGCTGGGAGGGGTTGAAACGAGCCACCACTCCAGAGGTTACATCGGATTGCACAACGTCCAAAGTGCAATGCCGCTGATATGCTTTGCAGGCCGCGGACTAGGGCTCACCTTTCCCGCATATGACGCAATCACATATGCAACAGGGGTCATGTGTTCTTGGGAGGTGGAGAGATTCAAGAGAAAGGTTGTCGGAAGCCGACCAATCACTATCAAGGTGGTCAAAGAAATGATGCTAGCGTACTGTCCGTGGTAAACAACGCAGCAATTTGCAAGTGGTATCAAGCTGCCATCCCCACATGGGCAGGAAATCAACCCCAGTTTGCGTATTACGCGACGGTAGTTGGAATTTCGCAAACTTGCTAATGTGAAATTTTCCACCCAGGGACCCGACGGCTGGGTGTTAGTTAGGTACGAGGTGAACCCTCAATGAGAAAATTCCTGGTCAATTTTCAGCCTGCAAATGGCCGGTGTAGCCTGAAAAAAATCAAGAGCTGGAGATTTGATAAAAGGACGGATTTCTGGTTAAAACTGGAAAAAGGGCATCCCTGATGCATGCGTGTATGTGTGTTCATATGCTTGTGCATGTGTGTGTGTTATGTGTGTAGTCTTTGTAACCTTCACAAGAAATCCCTGAATCCATTCAATGCTGATTCTGTCTTAGAGGTCTTGCCTCACAAATTAGATATTCATGAGTCAAATTTCAATGTTGGTGTGCAGAGCACACATGCATGCACATGCACACACGCACACACATGCACACAAACACACACACACTCAAGCACACATACATATACACACACAAAACACACATGCACGCGCACGTACACACACACGCGCCACAATGATGGATCGTCCAAGTAAAATACCTTATCATAGATATCCTTCCACTGTTCACAGCAGTCAATGCAGTCATTTAGGGATTTCTTCCCACTGACAACAAACCCATCAAAGATCTTGTCCAAGTTGATTTCAGCGCAACATCGGGTGATAATCTCATTGCTCATCTGCACCGTAAACAGGGAACACACAGGGTTTCATTAAATTCTCTTACAAGGAGTTCATCATTTTTCTACTGAGGTTTCAATCAAATAAACATAAAATACTCAATTTTCTTGTTTATTGCGACGCTGATTAATTTGCCTTTTTCCTCTTCATCAGGTCCTACGAGTGCTGTTTTTTATTTCCAGGGTTATCTCATGAACAATTATCCTAGCAGTTCTCCATCCCATAACTTTTAGAGGCATGATATATGGCCAGATGCCCTTCATAACATACTTTGTGGATCAGATCAATAATTTGTTTATATTGTATCTAGTGGATCAGGTTAACCCTTAGAACCCAAGACACAGACACTGATATATCGGTGTGAGTCTTAAAAGTTCATGACCCAACACACCGACATATCATTTTTGGCCCAGGAGCCCTGGGTAATAGATTTTTTGGATCAGGATCCTAGCGTTTAAAGGGTTAAGAGATACACAGCTAAGCTCTGACTGTAAAATCTTTTTAAGAGCTTACTTTAGGCACATACTACATGAAAATGACATTATACTGTCTATACAGTAATTAGAAACATGTAAGAACAGTTTTATCAGAACTATTTCTTGCAGTGATTTCCATTTGTTCTCTAAAGGTTTTCTTGATAGATAGTCATATCAGGTATACTATTTTTAATTTTCTTCTATTCCAAGTGCCATATGTCTCTTCTTCCTTTAAAAATTAACATTTATGAACCCAGAAATGAAAATAACAATAGAAATTCCAACAAACCTTTTTCAGGATGCCAGTCAGACGTTCTCTTGTGTTGTAAAAATCTGAATTGACCCAGATCATACGAATGATGTTGAGAATCCTTGGAAGCATTTTAGGAATGTCTTTTGGTTTGGCATCAGACAGCTCATGGCACGGATCTTTGAGAACCATCAGAAATTTCAGATTGCTCTCTGCCTGTCGTGAACCCTCCTGAAAGGACAAAGAATATCATGTTGCAATTCTAAAAGACTGGGCTAGAGATGATGTTTTAAAAGAACTTCCTTATGTTGTTTGCCACCAGTAGGTAAAGCAATCTTGTGGCAGCAGAGATCACATCCACTGATATGCAAGAATGCAGTTAGAGATGAGTTTGTAAATTGTAATTTTTTTTTGGACCCTCTAGAAATTCTGGCTATAAACATGCATATACCTGAACTATCGCATTTAACTAGTCCAAAGGGAGAAAGTTCAAATAAAAGATACACCTTTATAATCCTAACCTTAATTTGTCCAGACAGCTTGAGAAAAGGGGCGACATATGAAGATTTGGCCATCTCCAATATGTGAGTGATACGTTTGACCCCTGGCTTGTCCAACTGTGTGGTGATGCCAGAGAGGTCAGCGCAGCGGTTCTTCCAAAAATCAATCTCCTCCAGGGGACCAGAATTCTCTGCCATCTCAAAGGCATCCTGAGAGCTGAGCACCTCCTTGATCTGTCTCGCCCAGTGGATCATCGAAGCTGAAAGTGGGTGGGTATAGAGAATGAATAAATTGGTCATCTAAGCCGTGTCAATGTATTTTGACTGTGAATAAAAAATAGCCAAACGGTAATTAAGAATAAGAGACCTATCTTTTAAATTGATCTACATTAAAAAATGATCCTAAAAGTTTCCTCACGTGTGGTAAAATAAACCTGCTTGCTTTGTGAAGAAGACGAAAAGGCTGAGCCATGACCTAAAATTTGGTTCATTTAGATGAATGTTCTATATCAGGCCCAAGGCTGACAGCAGGATCAAGGAGCCCAAATAGGCTGTCCTAGATGTAATGTCAATAGCTGCCAAACACCGCTAACTAAAACAACGCAATCGCACATGTACTGTGAGCGTTTTGTATTTGAGACCAAGTGTTCTTATTTGCTGTGCTACAACAATGGCTAAAGACAAAATCCATCTGAAGCTGACCAGCATCTGGACAGGACAGGACAGACATGCTCTCTGTGTGGAGAGATGCAAGGATATTATTGGTGGCATCTAGAGATTAGGCTGCGACTCTTGATCGAGAGGTCATGGGTTTGAATCCTGGCAGTGCTAGTCTTGTCTTGGACAAGACACTTTTCACAAATTTCCTCACCCCGTCCAGGTGTAAGAATGGGTACACGACTATAGACAATGAACGATATTGTCAGTATGTTAGTATGAGCACCAAACCAGTAGTCTGTGCTGTATACTCCTCAGGGAGTTGAGCTGGTTTCAGTATGGCATTGGTCTGTTGGGATAATAGTAGTCTGTACGCGCTTAGAGCTTGTATCAATGAGGAATTAGCGGTATAAAAGATATCTATTATTATTATAAGAGATGTATATTCTTGTTGTACAAGATACTTGGGAAAAGAAATTAATCTAGACAGAGGTTTTGGTTAAACTAAACACAACATAATTTAATGAAGGAAAGGGACTTATAGTTCTGAGAATGTTTGATGTAAATGTTTTTTTTCTTCTATCTACCCAGTGTTGTCATTTTTTAGATTTTTGTCCATTGTTAGAGGATTATTCAGTCAGAATATTCGTTTTCAATTATTTCTTGTAGATTTGGATCCACATCTAGATCAAGGCAAATTTTTTTCTTTCTCTCCAAAATTTCCTGTTAAAAATGTAAACATTTTAAATAAGGTTACTAAAAATTATTCAATAAAATAAGCTACAAATGACCAGAACAACAACATGATTGTTTGAAAATGTCAACTCAAATGCGGTACCGGTATATTAAAGAAAATTATGGCTAAGTGTAATAAAGATCTCGAAATGTCAGGTTTGAGCAGTATTCACCCTGGCAGTGTGTCTAAATGAGGTAAAAGGATTGGAAAATTTAAGGGTTTTTTTTTTTTAATGTCAGATCAAATGTAGAAACAACCCTGCTTTTGTACTCACTCTCTAAACGTTGCACCAGTTCTTTGTTTTTAGCTGCCTCTTCCTCTGTGAATTTTGTTCCCTCCGTGGGCACATATAAAACAGTCTTACCCTCCAGCTTCCAGCGGGTGTCAGTCAAGCTGGCCAAGAATTTGTGCAGCTGTGCAGAAAAATCATTTTTTATACCTTGCTCGGGTTAAGAAATAAAAAGAATTTCGTAAACAAGTCAGTCCAACCTATACCAAGGGTATTCAGTGTTAACAACGCAAAGGGCAAGCTACTCTTGTTGAGCCGTATCCACTCATATGGTTTTGAAAGCCTCTTACTGCTGATAAAGTATGTAGTATTATTGACAGGTGGTTCAATAAAGTAAACATCTAGAATTTATAGGATATTTCATACATTATACAGAAGTTTTTCTGCAAAAAGCAAGTACATTGGATCTTACAAGTACAAGCAATTACTATGTAATTGCATCCTATGTAATTGCATCCCAAACTCAATAACCAGGAGCAGGAAACAGCTAGGGAGGCGCAATGACAACAAAGAGGGACCACTCAAGGTTAATGAATTAACAAAATGTCCTATAAATGAAAATATTCTTTTCCGGACTACTTAACCTACAGCAAGATGCTCGCAATACTGATGCATGCATCATCTAGCACCAATAGGCAACCTATGTACAGGCATTCGGTATAATCACATCCACATACCAAGCCCAGTATCAGCCAGACTCAGTCCAAAGTTAATGTTTGAAGTTTCTTAATTTATTCAGATTGAAAATCACAACGGTAGAAGATATGACACGGTAGGATAGGGCTTGCTTCAAATGTTTAATTAAGCAATAGTCAAATAGATTTAAACTAAATCTGCACAGACCA
Source organism: Tylodina fungina (assembly GCA_031762815.1). Classification (NCBI taxonomy): domain Eukaryota; kingdom Metazoa; phylum Mollusca; class Gastropoda; order Umbraculida; family Tylodinidae; genus Tylodina; species Tylodina fungina. The sequence goes on along the minus strand of JAUEKS010320378.1, from coordinate 6,856 downwards.
CAAATTAGATTCTACAGATCTGAGTTCTTTAGCTCAGTAAGTTATAAATCACGCAAATGAAAGGTCATAAATCATGTTTCCAGAATAACATTAGCAAATCTTTGATTTCTCGGCAAAATTGAAACTGTTGCTCAAAACCTTTTCATACACACACAAAAACACTCATCATTCTCATTCTTTTGAAAATGGAGAAGGATACTGTCAGGCCATGAGCGGTTCTCAAAGAAAATGGGTGCGTAGATTCCCATCATCACCCGCAGCAAACTCTCGATATGGCCACCTCTGATGGCACCATACTGAACCTCTTTGAGAAAGTTCTGACTCGACAGCTTCTGGACGTTGCTAAACTTGATGAAATAACACAAATGTTGAACAGAGAAGGAGGGGATGGCATGCTCCACATGGAAGCCACGGTACTGGTCGTTGTATGCAACAAGAATGCGGATATTAGGGTCATCGATGAACAGCTGTATGTTTTGCTCGTGCTCAGGCTCCAGGGGAAGTTCTCTTAAGCCAATGACTATCATACGTCTTTTTATCATGTCAAACTGGAAAGAGATTTAATACAATATGAGATTCACACTTGTAGTTATAAACTTCAATAGTATGAAAAACTGCACATCTCCAACATCCCTCATAAGAAATCAATCCCAAATTCAGAAAAAGGCGATCTATTTTTCACCTGTCTTACAAAAACATCTAAGACATTCTCAATAGTTCTTTTGTAAAAATTGGCATTAAATTGTGTCCTAAATCTGTTTAATTTGAATATTCCCACATGGTTGTTGCGTTCAGCATGCATATTGTATAAACCTCTGCATTTGAGCATGAATTAAGTCAACAAATAATTTAAAAAAACAATAGAAAAAAACAAAATTATAGTCCTTGAGTTGAATGACTTCGAAACCTTCTGGAATATAAGAGATATAAGGTTGTCACATAACCTTTCGGTCATAAGGGAATGAAGTGTTAAGAGTCTTCATTGTTCTTGGGCCAGCATATTGAGGGCGGTGCCCGGTCCTCTCCCTCGCTGTCTTTACCCTCCCTGACCCTGAAGAGGATCAGGTACCCATTTACAGCTGGGTAGACTGGAGAGCGCATGGACGGGAGAGCAATAAATTGTGCTGCAAGGGAATCGGACCCCGGTCGCTGAGGTGAAAGGAATGTGTGTGCTCTAAACAAAAATACAGCACTGTATTTTGCCCAACGATATGCCTCCTAGTTAAGAACCATAATTCAACCAACTCACCCGGTCATAGGGCGTCACCGAAAATGCTTATGATTATTCGCTAGGATATTACGATGCTTTTTTTTATTTGCTGAGTTTGGGTCTTTATAACTCTACCTGCATCTAGTTTCTTCGCAAATTTGGAATTTTCATGACTTATGATGTAAACTTTGTTTGGTCCTATACCACTAAACTAAACTAAGTAAACTTAATGTTTTAGACTGTTAACTATGCAATAAGTAATAGCTAAATTTCTGAGCGAAGGTCAAATATTATTAAATTTAGTCTCAATCAAGACATTTTGCCTGTCTGTGTGATCGCTTCCTTAAACACAAACTTTCAAACACATGCGGAATGCAGCACACAACATCCCATTCACTAAGCGGATGCGTCTCATGGTGTTACACGCAGCCACTGATTACCAAGAGTCAAGAGTCAGAGGTAGGCTGCATTCAATCATAGATATCATAAGATCAATGATTCAACAGACGAAAGTGCGTGCGAGCTTTCAAGACAATGTCCAACCAGAACACACTAGTAGGCTGAAGGTGCAACAGTACTGGTAGCTTCCCTTGATAATGGTTATAACAGAACTCGCTTACAACAGGGAAAAACTGTCGGTCCCGCCTGTGTCCTGTTAGTTCAAATTTTGACTGTATATGCTCTGGTATATACCCTGAAAGAGTTTTATGTATGTGATACATTCTTTGGTAAGTACATTCATGACTGTTTTGTCCTTCAGTGGGAATCTTTCATCAAAGTCTCTCTCTCAGTCTATGGGTCATAAAAGGGACTTCTCTAATAATATTTATGCGGCAAAATAGTAGGTCTACTTACTTTAAAGGTTTTATATTTATTTATACTACATGTTAAGTTCTTACATTACTGGTTAAAACTGTGTTGCTTCTACATCTTCTACATCTGACCAACAGAGCAAGTTTGTGGTGTCATCTGCCAGAATGTGTGATGTGAGGGCAATAGGTTAAACAAAAGGGAGAGTACTGACTACTGACGCTGACAGGAAGCTGACCGCTGCGCCCTGCGTCCAATAAGGAGACTCCGGCGAACGCCCATAGTGGTTAAAATTCCACACTGTGATGCTACGTGTTTACCATTCACATACTGCACGTAAACTGCGACCATAATCAAATAACAAAAGAACATAATAAATATTATAGTATGTGCATCACAGAATGAAAGAACATTAACTCTTTCAATAACCTTGGCCGCTATTTCCGCCAAGCACAATAACCCGCATTATTAACCTTGGCTGCAATTTCGGCCAATATAGAGTATTAATTTAAAAAAAAAAACAAGTAGAAAAGGGCGAATACGATCGGAGGCGTTCTAACTGCTTGTCAAGGCATTTCAGGGGTTGTTTCCCTTTACTAAATCGGTGACGTCTGCTCAATAGAGATTGCATGAACATTGTAATACAATTTGTATCGAAAGTTTTACCAGCGGTAACAAACTTTGAAAACTATGGATTTAGAAAGTAGTATGAGTTGGGCCTCTTTGCTCCAGGACAGTGAAAATTCACTCGATTCATCCTCCTCAATCGATGCATAGAGTGATGAAAATGACGGAACCAGGCTTCTAGATCTCGATAACAAAATGTAAGTTTGGTATCAGGTGAAGGCTGGACCAGGGAGGCAGCACAAAGGCCTAACCCCATTCCAAACTGTTTAAAAACAATGTCAAAATGTTCTATATTCAAATCTCTTTCAGAAAATGTATAGTTTTATGGTATTTCCTTCGTCTGTATAGTCTTATTTTAACATTATTGTATATCAGGTGTCGAAATTTAGCATTTCCTCCAAGGAGAGCTTAAAAATAGAGCATTTTATTGTGGGACAGGGCTACTGAAAGAGTTAAGTTACACCAAGAGTACTGAATTTTGTGCAATCCCAGGAAGGAACTCCCCCCCTTTAATTACGAAGTCCGAACAACTGGAAAATTACCAGGTACTCGGAGCTGTCGGAGGTTAACCATGTGACCCCGAGGTTGTGGACCGTTTCTATGGACTCCGGACCCCAGGGGAACTCGTAGGTCACAGACACTTGGCTCTGGTGGTCGCCGGTGGGCGAGGTCTCGTCTGTCTTCTGGCTGTTCTCTTTGGGGGATGTAGACACGACCTTGAAGTTTGATGGGTTCTTTGAAAACTGCAAAACATGGCCGGTACAAATATGAGCACTATTAGTGTTAAATATAATTTGTTTACAGCTATTAGGTAAATAGGAATATTCTAAAAAATCTGAGAAAATTTAAATTTGCACGGACGTCAACCATTGATGAAGGTTGGTAGTCATGCCAACAGAAAGGCAAAGAAAAGAGCAGGGACATTTTTCTCATGAATTCTGTAAGAAAGCAAATCAGGGTAAAATAATGCAAAAGCTGTTTTTTTCAGCAGTTGAAATTCAATTGTAATAAACATCACTTGACTGAACATCTTGGACACATCAGGGTAATAAATGAGACGGGTAAAAAAAACCCCGACAGAGTTCACTACAACATACAGTGCACGCCACTTGTGTTGCACTCGGATGAGTGATGAGTTGATCTTCGCGTGTGTTGATTTCTTTTCATATGAACCGGCACCAGTCTCTCTTTGTTTATATTAAAATGAACGGTTGTGTTGAATTCAACACAAGTGTATTAACGTCAGTGTTGATTCTTTATTTCATGCCAAATCCCTCTTTGTCCTAATAAAATAATACGCTTGAGTTGATTTCACCTTCGCTAACTTTTCTCTCAGTCTCAGAGTTTACCACTGGAATCCTGAGATGCTCAACACATGGGCTAAAAATAACACTACAAGGTCGCGTAAAACTTCGGAAGAGAACCTAAGCTAGACTATAAGCGTACCGGTACTGTACTCGTGAAAGGAGTGGCGCAGTCAGCAAGGAAGGTGAGAGGTGGGTACAGACAGACGGCAGAGACTAACGGCAAACCAAAGACTGTAGGCTAGAGTGTAGCTTGCCATTCTGCACACATACACACCCATTGGCCCACCCAAGCTCACCCCGTCCCGGTGCGCTGCCTGTCAGTGGGCCTTCATCACAGCTCTGACTTGGGCGAAGAGAGCTAGATGTTAATACATGTAGATATCTAGATCTATGCACAAGGCCAGCTAGGCTAACACGAACACGGCCACTGACACACTGACCACCATGTGACCACCGGCTGTGCGCTAGACCTACACACCTACATCAGACTCAAAGCGAGAGGACGTAAAGTATACCCAAGTTGGGCTTACATGGTTACACCCCTTATTCACCACCATTGGTTGTGTTGATCTGATGGCTGTATTGATGTTTTTCTTAATTTCTTAATTCTCCCAGCTACATCAACTTAACCATTGTTGATTGTACTTTATTTATGTCAAAAGAACATTATGTGACTGAAAGAGACCAATTAAAATTTCTTCTCATGTACAGTATGATCCAGATAATTCGAACTCTGATAAATCGAAATTCTGCTTAAATCAAAGTCACACCGAAGTTCAGGTATTATTCCTTCTTTGTCCCTAATAAAAATAATCTGTTATTTCAAAGTGATAGTCGTCCCATTCCTCTTAATTCGAAGTAAACATTCTTCTTTATCCTGTTGCGAACTTCGAACTTTGCGATAAATGAAAGCCATAATTCTATTCATTCAGTCTCGCATCACCACCTAGCCCCAAGGCCAAGTATACAGACAGTGTTTGCGGAGGCGGTAGTGGGGAGGGGAGGGAGTGAAAATTGTGTGTTGTGCGAAACAAAGACCACTGCGTTGTAGGCCTCACAAACACATCACAGTGATGGCTTCATCAAAAACAAATCTCTTGAAGAGGAAATATTTCTGAACATTGACTCTGATGTTCCAAAAACAGAAGCAGCAAGTGCAAGGCCATAGCTGAATACTTAAAGGGAACTGGTAGCGAAGAACAAGAGACAGATCATTTAAATAATGATGATGGTGTAGTAAAAGAAGTTATCCCAACCAGCTGTGTAGCCTGCCACAAGCCAGGATGAGCCTGGCGGCAAGCGGGCTCTCTAAAAAGAAATAAAAACAAGGGAAAGTACAACAAATAAAACAAACAACAAAACAAAACAAAACAAATTCAACGGAAAGTACATAGAGTATAGAGTAAGTGGAAATGCCAGGCTGGGCGATTTCAGAGGCGGCGGGGGGCAAACTGAGTAATTCTAGTTTTTCATTACATAGTTATTTCCCTTGTTTAATAAAAGTCTAATTCGAATTCTGATAATTCAAAGTGCACATCCATTCCTTTTGAATTCGAATTAAAAAGATTATACTGTATATGAACAATATCCTTTGCCATGTCTCTCTCTACACTCATTCTCACAGACCAAATACATACTGCAACTTTGATTCATCGTTGATATCTGGCTGTTTCTCCTTGTCACTGCTAATGGTGAGAGATCCCCAGGTTTCCTTTTTTCTCATCAAAGGCGACTTTTCGTCCATGTTTGCAGTGTCTCACCTTGGAATAGAAGATTGGTGAATAATGCATATCAGCCATACATTTCATTTCAACTCTCTTACTAGCACATGCTCATGAAGTGATCTAGTAGAGGTTAAGTTCATTTTTCTAACAGACCAACCTCCTCCCACCATTTTGTCACCAGGGTCACCATCATCAGTCTTTCAGCCATTGTCAATTATTTTAGAGGTTAGCCCAGACATCACTGATAAAATACATTGTGTCTTCCATACATGGGTGAAAGTTTTCCGGCCTGGGCGGAACCTCCGGCTTTTTAAAGTTCCGATCATAGTCCGTCCAGCTTTTTGCCAGAAGAAATTTCCCGTGAAAAATATGTTTTTGCACGGCATGCACTTGGTGAACGGAAGGTACCCCAAGTAAAATTCTCATCTCTCGTCAGACCCGGATATAGGTAACCGGATGTGCTCAGGTATCGGCTCAATGTTCGGGTTGATAGACTGACCGGTTGCTAGATATCTAGATCTAGATAGAAGTAAATTTAGATCTGCCAGATTCTAGATCTAGACCCAAGTACACACACACACACACACACTCATACACAAACACACACAGCACAGTATTTTAGTGTTTAAACCATACTTTTAAGGATATTCATGTCATATATAGCCCCTATGTGTATAAAATGGGTGTTTGGTCCATTAGTAGTCGCAAGAAGTGACATGGCGCGTCGGTTTCAGGCTTTTAGTTTCGGTGACTTGAAATTTCAGGTTTTTCCAATGCAGTGAACTTTCACCCACGCTTCCATATTCAAACCATTTAATATTTTAATATCATAACCTTTCTAAAAAAATATTTCTAATTAATTAATCACAGACCATTGCAAAGAAAGAAAAGACATCATATCACACACATATTCTACAAGATTTTATACTGACTTCCGGTGAAATAACATATTTTTGTTGATAATAGAATTACAGTTATTGCATTTTCACATGTCATTAATATGGCATCATTTTACGAGTCAAACTCTACAAATATGTAGGTGCCAGTTAAATAAATGGGGCCGTCATGTATCGAATCAGCTTCCCGGACATATATTAGACACCCTTGTTTTATCATTGTTTTAATTTGCTCCAGGGGTCGACAGACTGAGTCGTATCATTTTAACATGCGCGTCGGTG
>JAUEKS010320377.1:0-19710 GCA_031762815.1 Tylodina fungina | reverse complement strand
ACCCTTCCAAGGTAGCAGTGAGGCTCCAGCAGGGTTCAGCCCTGACTCCATTCCTATTTGCTATTGTGATGGATCAATTGATGGAACAAGTGCGACAAGAGACCCCCTGGAAAATATTTGCAGACGACATAGTACTGATAAATGAAGAAAAGAATAAGGCAGAAGAGAAATTAGAGAACTGGTGCAAATCACTAGAGAAGAGAAGCATGAAAGCCAGCAGAACCAAAACAGAGTATATGTGCATCAACATAGAGACAGAACATCAGAAGATGAGATTGCAGAAACAGGAGGTGCCAGAGAAGTTAAGAGTTTAAATACTTGGGGTCAACAGTACAGAGTAATGGATGAAGTAACGTGGAAGTCCTGAGGATAATCCAGACAGGGGGGAGTGGGTGGAGAAAGGTGGCAGGATTGCTGTGCGATAAAAAAGGTGCCTGTGGAGGTGAAAGGGAAGATCCATAGAACAATGGTTAGACCAGCCATGCTGTTCGGCACAGAGACTGTCTCGCTCACAAAGGTATTGAGCGAGAAATTGGATGTGGCAGAGATGAGGATGCTCCGTTGGTCAATGGGAAAGACGAAAAAGGACAGAATTAGAAACGAAACGGTAAGAGTGACTTTAGGTGTAGCGCCATTATCAAAGAAAGCAGGAGAGGATAGTTGAGTTGAGTTGAGTTGAGTTAAAATTTTATGTCACTTGCAACACAAATAGGTTACTTCGGACATGTAAAAAGGAGGGATGGGGACTACGTAGGTAGAAGAGTGCTGGAAATGGAGCTGCCGGGAGCCATAAAGCGGGGAAGACCGAAGAGGAGATGGATGGATAACATCAGGAAGGATATGATCGAGGAAGGGTTGGAAGAGCAAGACACAGAGCGAGGACACGGCTCTGTGGAGATAGAAAGTTCGCTGTGGCGACCCCTGATATAGGGAGGGGCCGAAAGAAGAAGAGTTGTGTGTTGGGGGTAGGTGGACAGTACTTGTACACAATGTTTCATTTAGTATCATCATCATCTTCATCATCATCTGTGTACACTCCCTAGTTGACCACCAGATTTCATGCCTCTGGCTATCGACTTCCAGTTGGGACCAGCATACTCGACTATGTTGTCATTCCACAGGTTCGAGGGCGGCTTCGGGATCTGGAACAACTATGGGGGTATAATTCCGTGGTGCGTGTCAGCCTTCTGTTGCCACTCCTTCGCGCAATACATGTACATGTATCATCATCTTCATGTTATGGCTTTCTTTTCCATCATAGCCGATAGCCACTTTAGCAAAGATTGCATCTTTCTTGTTGTGCCTCAGCTTAGTCAGAAATAAATGCATTAAACAAAGTACTCATACTACCTCTACTACTTCATGACTGCAGTTCTTTCAAGCCATTCGGCTCATAGAACCAGAGCGTATCCCGGATTCAGTATCATGAAGCGGACAGTGACAGATTCTGACCATCATTTTCTGAATAGGATGCCGGTCTAGTCTACCACAGAATCTACTTTCCAGCTGAGGGCTATTTTCGCCTGGGCTGAGTGAAGAAAGCAGGGATAAATGCAACTGATGTGATGGGAACTCTGTACCTTTCGGTTCGCTGTCAAATGCTCTTCCCCACTACACGAATATGTTCCGAAGGAAAGACAAGTCTGGAATGTCCCAAAGGAAATGCCTGATATTGGTTTGGATGCCCCTCCCTGTATTAAGGTCCTTCCCTCCGGATTTTCCGTCAGGGTTTAGTCACTTAGCCTGTTCCAAGTTACCACTACGACCCGTAACATTTCAAAAACAATTGTCAATGTATTAGCCCTCTACAATTATTAGTGAAGGTCGACCCATGGGATACTTAATTGCCTCCAAACAGGGTTCGATTTTTCTACAGGTTCAATTCCAACCATATGAACCATATATGTCAATATTCTATTGTTAACGATGCTCATTATATTATGCCATTTCAGATGGATTTTCCTCATTTTCATTCTGTTTATATTATAATGATATTCGTACAAGTATGCATTTTTCTGTTATGTTCTTTTGGAAACATAACATGCCTGACTTCTTCCCTTTGATATGCATGCCAATATGACACAACAAAAGCATCTTTTTATTATTGCTTTGGGATATTTTCGTGAGCTACTTTTGGCAATTCTCGTTTTAGTGACATTATTCTCTTTCGCGTATGTGCTTCCATCTGGTGTTAGAATGTAGCTGAGGGTTTAAATGAACAAGCCTGTTGAATTTGTTCCCTTTGGCTCATTATACTGTTCAGTAAAATGATTTAATGGATACTCAAGTATTTCATTTTCTGATGGTGGGACAGAGATCATTTACTTCACTTACCAATGCAGTTCTGTCTATGATGAGCATTAATAGCTTAGATCTAGCTTAATTCTTCATCAGCATAAGAAATGTCTACATAATTTTATAATATCATACAGCTTTGTAAATCAAGACGAAAGCCAGAAGAAATGACAATGATGATGATGGTGATGACTGCAGATTTTTTAATAACTAATTTGAGCAATGAATGAAAAACGACATACTGTTATTAAATTGTTTTATTCCCAGTCACTTTAACAACCCAATAGGATACATAATTTCAGCATTATATTACTGGATAGCGTCAATCATCATATACAGGTATATTATAATCATGAGTAAAGTGGATATATTTTAAAATTGGAGATTCATGACAATCATGTGTTAAAAACAAAGATAATTTATTTCAAAACAACAAAAGTTTAATAAAGCACTCAAGTCTTCTAAAAACATGTTTTCCCTTGCTGCCTTGAGAATGAAAGTGGATGCTCCGCATTAACCCAATTCATCCCAACACAGTCAATGGCTTAATAAAGTTTGGTTTATGCCATCTTTCAGTTAAGGCAACAGCGGTATTCAGTATTTCATTGTTAACCCATTCGCAGCTAAGCAATGGCGGATTTGGAGCTGTTTTAGTCCCTTTTCCCCACATTGTATCCCTACTGGTTGTCTGACCTTCCCCACCCTCCTTGAATCCTGATATATCTAAGGTACCCCCCTGTACCCGAAAACCCCGCCCCAATTCACTCCTGTTTGTTCCCATCGCATTTCATGGTGTAACATAATTCATCATTGCAACTCTTCCCGCATTGATCATCTGAGACCACGTATCTAGTGATTGGTCGGCTTCAGATAGGCCTTGCCTTCACCTACTCTAATAGCAAGTCAGAGGCTTGGGTCTCTCGCAATACCCCAAAAACACGTGGTCCCTGTTGCATCATACTCACAGGAGCGGTAAGCTGTGGTCCGCTGCCTACAGAGCTTATCTTGACACCCGACCTTGTCTTCAACCATTCCCAGGTCTATGCAGCAGCAAGCCAGGAGGTTTGGGGCTCCCACACTATCTTGTTACCCATGCAATAAAGGGATGCAAAGAGCAGTGGCACCCAGCCCAGAGAGCCAATCATGTCGTTAGCCAAAGGCGTTGTGCAATGCAATGTAACCACTGGACCGTTGGCTCGTCTTCAACTCCTCCCAGCTTTGTGATTCGCTCTCAGATCAGACCCTAGTTAGGGGTGCATCGTTACACGCTACAGAAAAGTGCACCGTTTTGTATAGGGCGCTAACTGGCGACTTGACTTAGGTGTAAATGGGTTAAGAGAACAGGCATAGAACCTATTGTCCATTCCCGTTAATAGAGGCTTAAAATACTTTACAATAGTAAAATTCACAAAGTTGTGGAAGCAGGAATTGCCTGTTAGGCGCTAACACCCTCTTCACACCGAGGAATCATTTGACAGCAACAATTACGTAGATAGGAAATATTAGAACTTTGTCCAGGTAGCAGCACAATGGTGTTGCTAAAGATTGTTAAGGTTCCGTTATGTAGGCCTGCATACAACACATCCATTTTTTCACCCTTATCTGAGAAGGCTAGATGTCACCTTCGCTAGCCAATGGAATCAGGATGTAGCAGTCCACAGAAGGGCCAATGGTAATCTAAATTTGTTAGGGAGAAAAAGGCTACCCTGCACATGATTCGAACCGATGACCGCTGAACTCAAAGGCAGATGCTTTCACCATACACACAGAAAAACCTTAACATAGATCAAATTAGTGTACATAGACTTCCAGTTTTATAGCATATTCCAGAAAAACTTTTTAATGAAAGTGTAAGTACATTAGCAATATTCTACTGCTAGCACAAAAACAACAAAAGACCAGTACAAGAGCCACACAATTTTTCCTTTGCATTATTTAACAGGAGCATTTCAATAAGCGCCTTATAGTTTCATGATTTTTCATGAGTATCCCAAAGTGAAAAGAAATATCATTTCTTTTTCTTATTTTCATGTTGTTGCATGAACAGATCTACCCATTATAATTATTGTAGTACAGCACTTAAGATTAAAAGCTAAGAGATGTAAAGTATCACAGTTACCTCATCCCAGGGCAATACAAATCCTATATAAACATTACAGTATATATTAGTCTTACACAAGCTGGCAAACTGACTGAGTTCTGTATGCAAGGGATTATGATTTGCAATAAAAGCAATGAACAATGTCAAGGAAAAAACATCTTTTGTATATAAAGTGGACAAAAAATTTAAATGTAAACTAAAACAGCTCAAATATAAAGAAATTGAGAGTGGGGTGGGGGGAAACATGTCAATGAAAGATATAGGGGAATGTAAATAAGATCATAGTTTCCTCTATACTGTGAGTTGATTCCAGATCTGAGATTGGCAAATCGTGACAGTGAATTCTCAAGATATAAAAGTTGTTCAGTTCAGGAGTATTGACATTATTGCAGAAGTTGTGGATATGCAGACATTATGGATATTCATTCATCATAATCACCCATTTTTGGTTGTTCATTTTAAGGGTTAGTTCCAGACACCACTTATTTCTTTTTTTATGACCTATAATGTAACAATACATTGCAAAACGTTAATATTGCTGAAAAAAATGAAGATTTGTTTCGTTCCTCTTACAAACAATTAGATTGTCAATGCAACCAGGGCTGGGAATTCAGATTTTGCTCTGAGTAAACCTATACATGCATTTTTTTATTACCCGCAGGTGCCCTCCGAGCTCACAAACCACATATCAATTTGGTAACAACAACACAAGGCTTTTGCAAATAGGCTAACTTTGTAGGATGAAACGTTTTGCTGTCACATTTAAACTTTAATGTAATCTTCCATCACAGGATTGTGGCGAAGAAATTTTATGGTACAGGCTGCGTTTTATATAGAGACAAGTTGCAACAGTACACTCTGTTGTAACAGTCACAAAGTGAATGAAGGTGGGAGACAAGTTGAAATGGCTATCTTGTTAGAAACCAAAATTGCCAAGTCTAACATAGACGTCCCATCAAGAGGATTGCAAGGCTAATAGTATACAAACATTAGCATCTGTAATGGGAAAATAACAAAGTTATTATAAAAATAAACATGGAATCATCAAGGCATCTAAAGGACAGTTAATTAGGATATACTGACACCAGAATATTGATATAATAAAAGCTAATTTCTCTGATATGGATACATACATCTTTTGTATCACTGAATTAATAAATTACTCATATCAAGTCTGTGTGCATTTCTTACATGGCAAAGACTGATAACAAATGCATCTTGGGAATAATGAAGAGAATCAAATCCATAGAAGAGCCATATTAAAATGTCCATGGCTATTACATTTGTATTTTTGTTTGAAAAACAAGGAACCATGTTCAGTCCATTCAACACTCCTGCTTCTAAAATGGATAATGTGCTAGTCCTTGGCATAGTCGATGAGTCGTAAATGTGTGTACTATTAACTAAATGTTCTTCTACTATCATTGTTACTGCTGGTTGTTTTTTTTTGGGGTTTTTTTTTTTTTTTGGGGGGGGGGGGGGGGTTTGTGTTTGATGGACATGTATAGCTTAAAGGTGAAATGGTGGAAATTAAATATGACAGAGGTATAGTGCTATGGAAATGCAGTATGACAGATGCATGCTTTGGCGCACACGAGGTATGACTGATGCACGGAGTATGATACAAGGTCACTGCAGAAGAAGTGATGTGGGTCCTGCATGTGAAATGACCCACGTACAGTTTAAAGGGGAAAACAAAATGTCTATGTACTAAATCACCCTACATTTACAATAGAAGCCCAGCTTATTACAAGGAGAATGATATCCCCTTCATACATTCCCGCTTAATGTGTATGCTTGTGTGTAACATAGACATTGTTTTATCCAGAATAATTTCCATAACCTTAGTAAAAGAGTCCCACTTAGAGTGTATACTGGTACATTACTTATCAATACATGCACCCACCTATTGCATGCACTTTCCATTGGCGCAAGTATATACATTTTTATGCACTAAGGAATTTGATTTGATTTTTTTAGTTAACGTTTTGTGTCACTTGCAACACAGATAGGTTTTTTTAAGTGACAGAATGAGTCTTCAATTCTCAAAGCACACTGAACACACAATCAATAGAATTAAGTCCATGATGTGGGTTGGAGACTCCTAATGAATTGTGTTGCCCTGTGGTATACTGCAATGCCACATCAGACATGAAGTAAGCCAATGGGCCTGCACTAAGAAGTTTATAATCTACGCCAACTGAAAAAATTAAAAAATAACAAAGGAAACAACTGCAATTGCATTTACATGAACGTTCTTTGGATTTTGAATATTTAGGCAAAATGCAGGGGTATCACCCATACGCCTCACCAAATCCATAGAGTATAGGCCAAGACCACAATTACTCATGCATTGTTGTGAGTCTGGGCCTCTCCAGTGTGGGAGTGATGTAATTGACTAGACATAGCTTAGAAATTGACATGACTGGTTTGATAATTTGACAGTAGCAACAGAAAGTAATAGTCATAAACTTGCCATGGTATTTCCTTTTTTGTATGCAATGGATTATGGTTATCACTAAAAGAAACAATCTACACTGATTTAACTTATTAGAATATTTGGCAAGTTTTACACAATAAACATTGACTAAATGTGCACTCCTCCTTACCCTTAGATCTTTAACACTTAAATAATACACAAACTTATAGACTGTGTTCCCAAAAGTCTCTGAAAGTTATCAGAAATGCAGAGTAGCTTGATTGGATGCTTGCTATTATATCAGGGAGTTCTAGGGGTGGGGTATCAATGCCATCAGACATAATGATGACAGCATTGGCTACTTTTATACTTCATCCGCTAACCAACTGGTGCAGGTCTGACATGAATTTAAGATTAAATTATGTTTTTAGTGGACAAAAATATTTTTGCAATTTTCTAAACTAAATCAATTGGGATACTTTAAAGCTGAGACTTTTAATTAGCATACCGTCTTAATAAGTATAAAATAGCGTGGTTCCAAGACATGCTTTTTACAAGGTTCCACTGTATTCATATTTTCGCTAAACATGTCATGGTGAAGGATGCCCTTGTCGTGTGAGATCTTCCACGAGGAAAGAAAGATGGTAAATGGCATGGTGATCCTAATATCTTCTGTTGAATTGTGTCAAAAGTTAACCCACTGTACTGTCATGGTATGGAATTGGAGTGATGGAGCAGTCAAATTTACTGAGCAACCAAACACTGCCATTTTATTGTTCTCGCATTGTCTGATAATTTATACAACTTTAGCTAGTTTGAGCATTTAATTTTGCTATAGATATCCTTATTACTCTCAGCTCAATGTATTAGTTGGTTAACATCTCAATGACAGTAAGAAAGATATATCATTTTATACATTATATAAATAGAGTTCTCACCATCATATTACACCACCCATGGTCACAGATATTGTCTACAATACAGCAAGGGAACATTGAAAGATCAGCCAGTATATAAAATGAAAGGGGCTATACAGAATCATTTGTGACATAGAGTAGAATGAATTCAATATGAACTTTGAGAATAATAGCCAGGAAAGGAAATCACTAACCAGATACAAAGCTAGCTGAATGGGTATCTTGAAGAGTGAACAGAATTTATTACGAGGTATAAACACATATCCATTGCCAGGTATAAACCAGAGGTGCCACAGTGACCTGACAAAATTTCCTGAACTTTTTACGCGGTGTGAACACTTATCAAGCTCTTAATATTCAAACAAAATAACAAAAGCAATATTAACAAATATAACATACATAGATCTATACATACACACACACACACACACACACACACACACACACACACACACACACACACACACACACTATTCTGATTTATTAGTTTGACTTACATGTTGCAACTGTCATCAGGTGTACTGAAGAGCCTATGAGTTCTTACTGGGTGACTTAGATCTCTAGATCAAGATCTAGTCTAGGACAATAACTGAGCACCCTATAAATGCTAGATCTATGTAGATATGTCGAAAACATGTCTGCTAAACTAGATTATATTTATAAATCTAGCCAATTTGAGAAACTTCGAAGGTTTGAAAGACAAAGCATGTTCGAAGAAGTTCGAAGAAAGGCTTGGCTGACCAAATCACGCTGTGTTCAGCTCACTAAGGATTTTTTTATTTGATTAAGTTAAAGTCACTTGCAACACAAATAAGTTATTTAAGTGACTAATTAATGTGCCTTCAACTCATAAAGCACACTGAAAACACAATCAATACAATTGAGTCCATGGTGTGGGTTGGAGACACCTAGTGAATTGCGTTGCCCTGTGGTATACTGCAATGCCACATCATCACTAAGGATTGAGCTAGGCTAGCCTAGGGAGGAAGTCTGAAAAAGACAACAATCTAAACCGCATACGCAGTGCAGGTCTTCCATGAGCACCAAGATCTAGAGGTCTCCTCGTTAAAAGAGTCGCGGACTTTTCGCATTTTCTTTCCTGAAAATCATAATATCGCGAACTTTTCTGATTTTCCTTCTGGAAATGATTGAATGAATGCTTCATCCAGATCCGAGGAACCGACTTCCGGAAAGTGACGCGATATTGCGATATTTTCTAGTTTCCGGATATTTCCGGAAAAGTGGCACCTCTGGCTGATATCATTTTGATTTTCACACTACCGACAACGGATACCGGATGACATGATTTGGTTCTGTAAGGAGGCAGTGACTGAACAGTGTAAACAGCCAACTACAAATTAACTACTAGGAATTAAAACAAAAGAAGTGAATTGGGTATTTAAAAAAAAAAAGGGGGGGGGCATAAAATGAGAAGCAATGTACAAATATTACATTACCCTTGTTAAATATTACATTACCAAACACACATGTCCACCACTGCATTAAACTGTCTCTAGTTTAAAACTCTTCTTCTTTTCAGATTTGAAACTATTGCAAAGAAAAGTATTTGTGCACTTCATTCCTCTACATTCACACCATCCAAATCACCGACAGCACTATTCAGCATCCAGCCAGTCATTAGTCTAACACACATTGTAAAGCCATAATATCAGTGATCTGACATTGTAGGATGACAGAAGTCTGCAGAACCTCTATATCCAACAGCAATGGAAAGCGCTATACACCTTTATTTCACCTATTAGTGATTTTCAAGCAATGGAAACTCTGTTGGGAGAATTACAAGATGAATGATCTGTCCAGAATGAAAATGATACATAAAGAAACTAAGGAAAATCGGATGCTGAAGATGTGCTAACAGATTATGGTGACATTGAGAGTGAAAGAGTGGAGGGAGATACACATGACAGATTAATTAACTGTTGGACCCATTCATAATCTATCCATTGGTGCTAATACCACAGAATGTTTTCAATTTTACCTCATATAAAGTTTCTTTCGTTTAATAATTTTAATAAACAATTATAACAAATATTGGAGTTGTCTCGGTCGACTTAGGCACCGAAACATAAAAGCAGAAATGAGGTGTTTGGATTGGGTTAAAATCAAACGTGCGACTCAATCCCACAGACGAAACATATCCACTGCCTGTCACAGGGACCATTGTGGCAAATGACATACACCATTAGTACCTCACAATAGAATTTATTGCCAGATTGTCCAACTTGTACTATGAACAGATTTCTACACAACTTCTACAGGTAAAAGACACACATTTTCAATATTCAAAGCGTGTATTAGAGAAGAGATCGCGTCAACATTGCAATTGGTGCATGACACCTCTGAGCACGTAGTGAACTATCTGATGTGGACTTGTTGCCTCAGAAATGAAAGAATCAGAGGAGAGTTTGGCTGGGAGACACCTGCACAATGTCTCACTCTCCAAATACAACAAGAAGTGGATACTCTCACAGTAGACTGGTTACAATATGAACACATCAGCTCTGGAACCTAGCATATATGAAAAAAATTGTGAGACTTGCATTTTTTTCATACAAATAAACACAACATAGAAGAGATAACTATGGGCCCAACTGCTCAATTTTTCTGTGGTGAGTTTTTGATTTTGATTTGAGTTAAAGTTTTATGTCACTTGCAACACAAATAGTTATTTAAGTGACAGAATGTCTTCAACTCTCAAAGCACACTGAAAACACAATCAATAAAATTGAGTCCATGGTATGGGTTGGAGACTCCTAATGAATTGTTTTGCTATGTGGTATACTCCAATGCCACATCAGACATGAAATAAGCCAATGGGCTTTTTTCTGTGGTGGGTCTAAATAGCAAATATAATTGAAGCCAGTATCACTGTAATGTCTTGCAGAAAAAGATGTCTGTTGGGTCTGTTCAGCTATCAAACCAGGTATGGTGTATCTAGTTGTATGAAGAAAAATGTACAAATATATCGTGGTGTTAACTCATTCCCCCTAGATCGATCATTTTCGCCCAATACAAAAGGGTACACTTTTCTATAATGGGTAGAGATGCACCAGTAACTAGGATCTGGTTTGAGGGCGAATCACAAAACTGGGAGCAGTTGAAGACGAGCTCTTTGGACTGGGTGCCGCTGCTCTTCGCACCCCTTTATTGTTTGAGTAACATGGTAGAGCAAGAGATGCAAGCCTTCTGACTTGTTGCATAGACCTGGGAGTGGTCAAAGACAGGGTCCAGTGTCGAGTTAAGTTAAATATAAGAATGTCAGCTCAAAACTGTTACGTTTCCTACCCTTACCTACACCAAACTGGATGAGATCTACCTGACCAAACTTTGCAATATGCTCTTTTTGAACCACAATGATTAATATATCATCCATATACTTACTGGTGGAAAAATTGAACAAATGAACGCAATAAATAAAGACTAAAATCAGTCATCTGAAATACAGGAAAGCACAGCAGCATGGATCGAAGCATGTGTGTGTGTGTGTGTGTGTGTGTATCTAGCTAGTGCATCGTACAGAACAGCAGTGAAGAACTAAGCATATGTGTGTGTCTAGTCAGTGTGTAGAAAAGTACAGTAGCGAGAAATAAAGCATGCGTCTGCCAAATGACCTGCCATAAACAGATTATGTAATTTGTTAAATCTCGCAGTGTTTTGCGTTGCGTGAGCAAAGTAGATGAAAATAGAATGATACAATTTCTACACCAGAACAAACTGTACAATAGCCTAATGGTCACAGAGTGTGGCATCCTGGCTGGATTTGTGCGTGAGACCTCACTTTTAGGCATGGTCATAGGTTCATTCCTTTTATGGTCGTAATTGGTACAGTGGAAGGTTAGGGTAGAAATAGTATAAGGCCTCTCTTATCCCCTCTCAAAAAACGATGTTCAATCACAAAAAAATTGCTACTCTTCCTAACTGGTTGAAAATAAATGCACAAAAAGATATAAAGCTGAATTATCTAAAAGGTGCAGGTTCAGCGAAGTGAACAAATTGTCATTATATTTTGGGATGACCAGACAGAGATTGTTGTACTGTTTGTTACGAGAAAGTGTATGGCTCTGTCATGGGTTGTTATGTAACAATGATTGATATACCAGGGGTGTAATGAATGCAAACTCTAATACAGTGCCTTGTGCAGATTTATTATAGGTGGTCTACAAAACAACAAAATTCTAAAATATCTAAATCCACGATTTCATTCATTCGAGGAGACAGTCCTACAATTTCTCTTCAATATTACGAAAGCATCAGCCATTAACCCTGATTTGATAAAGAGCGCAGATCCTCTAAAATGATAGAATGCTATTGGCCACAGTACAGACTCCAGAGACATGGCTTCCATCCAGTTCATTACCTGTAAGATGAACACTTGAAATAGTGGAACAAATGGTCAGGAAAAAACTTTTAATTTGTCGTAGGGATCTCTAACACAGGGAAGTTGTGAAGCTGACCTTCCTAATGTGATTACACATTTGGCTTCACTCACAATTCCTAATATGTCGGAAATAAGGTACAGATGTGGGATATCAGAAGCAAAAGATGCCCGAGAGGAGATTAGTGGCATCTTGGGCCTGTAATCAGAAACCTTATAAAATAAAAGTGATGATGATGATGATGAATTCTCAATTGTTCATGAAGTTTGGTACAGACAGCAAAAGCTTTTTTCCACGGACAAACAGAAGAGCTGTAGTCCAGTATGTAAGATCTTTATAGATCTTCCACATTTCCTGTCAATATCAGTGATAATGGCATATATGGCAGCATATGATTCAAAGTTTATAAATATTGAATAATAAAGTGGTTGACAAATGCTGGGATTTTGCTGCAGCTTACTATTAGTTAGAGGTACAACTTTCTCGAAAACAGATCATAGAGCTCAATTACATTGTTTTGTGGAGACCCTAATGCTGCCCCACTATCTTGAAGACTTTCGGTTTTAAAATTTAAAGAAACAGTCCTCGAAAATAATCAAGTATGAAATCACATTGAAGTAAAATATATTTTGAAGAAAACGTAAAAACTATGTTGTTAGTTATTAGTTAACACAGTAGTACAATATACTTATTCAAGACTCGGTAGCAAATTTTGTCCTGGGATAACTCAATTTTACAGTTTTGCTAATGTCATTATGTTAAGGTAATAATTTATATAAGAAAGCCATATAGTTAGCCTCACAAATTCAGACAAGAAATTTTACAAATGTCTTGAAAGAATCAGTCTCAATCTAGCCGTATATCAAAGAGATTTAGACTTGGGCTATGACTCATATGTTGTAATGAAGAGCTCACATCTGAGCTTCACATACACTGACTCAAGCCTTTTTGTAAACAAATGAAAGATGTCGATTTCTATAACCACAACCCAGGCACATCTGATTAGCACTCTTCCTTGGATGACCTTGTCCTGTAATGGTGAGGAGTTTCATGCCCTCCTCCGAGTTTGTTCCAGTCTTTCTTGATGACATGCGAGGAAAGGGCTGAACCCATTTGGTCCAGAGCATGACACGTTAAGTAACACGTTGTGTTCGTTGGTGGACATGTCTCTCTCCACAAGAGATATGTGTGGCATTTGGTCTCTTAGTGTCAGTCCACTCCTTCTCGAATCTAAAGGGCAAAAGGTAAACGATTCAGACACATGAAGAGCAAAAGCCCCCAAACAATATAGAAACTATGAATAATACTACTACATTGTACTACTTCAACTTTTCCCCTTTATTTCATTTATTCCACCTGAGTCCAGGGTATTGACTACAATCGTAACCAACCTGGCAATCCATACCCACACATAAACGCATGCACACAAACCCACAAACATGCACGCATATAAACACACATGTATACACACACACAAATACAAGAAGAAAATAACAGTCAATGTGGATAATTTTGTTTTCGTCTCGTAAAAATATCCTCAAATGTTTATAAACTCAAAAATGTTATATGATCTAAATATCTTCAAATTCTTCAGCTCCTAAATTATAAACTACATCTTAGAAGGGAGTGTTTGATTTTCGTGGTCATGAATTAACAGCCTCTCAGGTCGCTACAATTGGGTTCCCTATGTTTTAGTTTTTAGAATGAAAGAAAATTGATGACTCACTGAAATTTAGATTTTTGGCAAAATGTATGCATGCAGAGAGAACATGCCCACTCTTTCTTCGATGATGAATTAAGAAGTACTCTTTTGAATCCTTAAGGTACACACAAATAGCAATTCCAGATTAAGGCTCTGGAGATCAGAGTCCGTAGTAGTAAATCAATTCGGGAGCCAGGTATGGCTAATGGTCACAGTAAGAAAAGATTAAAGGACTACTCGTGTCACATCTTATTCACATACATTGAGGTGAACATGGCCTTTAAACACATTTATTCCTATACTTTCGGGAGGACACACGAAAAACTTTTTTATATTTATACACAACATGCTTAAAAACAGAAAAGATGGCGTAATAAAATTTGTTAAGATTTTATTTCTCCTCTTTATCGTTGGTAAGAAAGCATCATTAAGCTTGAATTCCACCTCAGATGACAAAAAAATAATCACAGCTTATCACTGGTCGGGGGACGTATGGCTCAGAGGTAGGTATTAAATTTCAAGAGTCAAAGTTCTGGATTCGAACCCTAATCCGGGCAGATTGTTTCTAAGCAGTGAAGTGACAAAAGTACTGACGCCATGTGGCTGGTGTGGGAGGGAACAGTACAGGAGACTGTAAAAACACAAGAAGGATGGATGTGGGAATATAGCCTTAGGCCCTCCACTACCAGCATTGTGATAAAGCTACATTTACCTGTACATTTTGTTCTAGTCTAAATTAAAGTCAACACATCATCAATGATGAACATTACTCTGGGCTTCAAGCAATAACTTTTTTGAGATTTTCATGAGAAACAGTTCAGGAAGTAATGGCAGCTTATTTTCAACTGATACATGGTTTCTTTCCTTTACGCTACAGTAAACAGAAATAAACTAAGCAGTCCTAGAATTTCGACGACAGGCTGTTCACCTATACTCTCTTTGTATCTGAGATCTACCTGCATACGTTAGCCCTAACCTCCCTCCTAAACTAAACACAAAAGAGCGTTAATCTGATTGATGATGATGGCAGTGTGAAGACACCTGTGGGCCTCGTGCACTTCTCAAGATGTCGAAATTTACCAGAAAATACTGCAAAGTTCTTAGTCAAAGGCAATAAATTGTCTAACACATCCAATTGTCACAGATTAATGGGGGTTGCCAAAACTATGCATATGAATAATTTCTCGATTAATCTCTCGGTTATTGCAATGACATTTTACACCAAGTTTGGGTCTTTATAACTTTGCATCCGTCTAACAAAGCTTTAACATCTTTCGGGAAAGTCAGAGAAAATTGTGTTTCTTCAATGTCAATTTTTGGAGGAGGAATGAGTGACTGATGTGGTAAGCATTCTGCCAGTAAAACCAAGGTTTCAGGACTAATTCTCGGTCCAGACAAACAATCCCAGCACTGGCTCCAACTAGGTAGTGAGAAGTCTCAACATCTAAAGTCCAATCAATAAAAATTTTGACCCATTATTATTGGGGGTGTTGATTACACCTGAAAAAATAATCAATCCTTTCCAGTCTGCATGCTAAGTGAGATGAGTATGGTAAATCCCCTAAATAGGAAGGACTTTCTCCAGAAGGAGTGAATACTAGCCCTATTAAAATTTTTTTTTAACTTGTTGGTACTAAAATACTGTGAACTATGTAGCCATTATATGCCAATTTTGTACTATGTAATTTATTTAATAATGTAAAACTAGATCCTAAGCGGTTAGATCATAATTTCAGTTCTTAAAAATAATTAAATTTGTGCAAAATTTTTTTGTCCCAGTTCTTAAGTAGTTAGAGGGTCACTAATATAACGGGATTACTATTGTACTGTCAATACAGACTAATCTTAGCCTCATAAAAGCTGCACTATAGTAGAACTCAGGAAATAGGGACACACATTTTTTTAGACATCATTCTAGTTGTCCATGAGCTTTGTACCATTGCTGCCAGAAACAATACTACTGGGTAGTGCGAAGAAGCGACAATTAAAAAAAAAAAAAAAACCACAACGTTGTAACCCACTCAATAAAGCATCAGTCAAGTTCAGGGTGCTATCTGGCATATGAGACCCTCCAGTGATGATATACATACTTCTACATGAAAACTTAAATAGAAACATAATGACATTTCTAATAATCAGGTTCTGAACAAAACAATGCTAAAACAAAAATAACGTAAGATAAGGGTGAAGTTCAAAATATTGCTCTCACCAATTTTCCAGGTCTTGCCCACGTCAGCACAATTCCTTCTTGACAAGCTGTGACAATGCAATCGTTACGGAATGAGACTGATGTAAGCCTCTCGTGTGAGACTTTTTTGCATACTAATGGCTCTAATATGGGTACTTGGTCTAATCTTGGACAACCCTGTGTACCATAGAGTTTCATGGCATTATCAATTGGGCGCACAGTGTTTGCTTTCACCACTGACAGTTTTTCACTATTGCGAGCTGCTAAACTGAAATTTCGTTTGTGCTCTTTCTTGTCCCCACTCTCCTTACGGTCCGACACTGAAAGAGTAGCAAATTTGGAGCTAGACGTCATCACAGCATTTTGTATGGACTGGGCATGGCCATCTGTGTAAGCATTTGTAGAAATGTCATTGCTTACAACAGCTCCGACAGAGTTTGCTTTCTGTGAATTTGGTAAGCTGTTGGATCGGGGTAGAGATGACGATGAACAGGAGTTGAGGCCGACAAGACCTGAGCTGCTAGTCCGAGGTTTCATGAATGGCTCTTTTAATACATCTTCCGTTAAGTCCCATAAACACAATTCAGTATCCTGACCCACTGATCCAAATCGGTATGAAATGCAAGTTAAACTCGAGCTGGCCTCCAGAGCAGATGATGGGGAGTTGTGGTTAGCACTGATGTGTCGCCCATTTGTCTGCTGTGGAGGTAAGCTATTGATAGGACGCTCTAGATTGCTACTAGTAGAGCTGAGTCTATTTACGTGATTACTACCCTCATTACTCACAACACCCGGGGACCTCACTGATCCCACCTCACCATCCACACCTATGACATCACTGCAAGTGTCTTCCTCATTCACTATTGAGGTAAAAGGGTCGAAGGCCACCATGTTCACCCATGATTTGTGCCCATGACCTCTACAGACTACACGTTTTTCGTGGAAAGACCAAACTGACACTAAATCGTCTTCTCCTCCGGTGACAAGGTACCTGGTGTCCGGTGACCAGCACACACACAGGAGACCACCAAAGAAACTTTTCATGGTGCCCAATAATTCCATAGTGTTGTATTGAAACACCCGTAGATGTCCATCTTGCCCAACCACAGCTAAGTATCTAGAACACGGTGAGAAGGCAAACTCGTTGATAGCTCCCTGCCCTATTACCCATCTGTAGAGTGGGTTTCGGGTGCTTTTTGTTTTACACGTGTAGACAGCAAAACCATCGCCCTGTTTGAAGGGTTGGTAGTGAGGGGGCGTTTGTCCGCATGGCAACTCCTCGTTGTACAAGTACATCTGCCCTGATCCGTGGGAGACCAGAAACTGATTTGGAGAATCAGGGATCCATTTGATGCAAGTCACCTTGGTCTTATCTATCAATCTCTGAAACAAATAAAATATCCAATGACAACACTAAAAAACATATTGCAGACCTGCCACAATGTTTTAAGTAAAATCAGGATATCCAGTCAAAAACAATCAGTGTTTGAGGAAAAAAATCAGGATTGACTAATATAACTATTTAAAAATCAGTATTTTAACACTTAACGCTAAAATAACCCCAGGATATCTGATCTATATATCTAATAAAAAATCAGAATGTACTGACTAAACCAGGATAAATGGCAGGTCTGCATATTGTGAGGACCTCTTTAATAACATTTCCATATCATTTCAATAAATTCTCACAACAATGAAGGCTCAAATAGCAGAAATATCAAATGTAATTTATATTGATCTTATATTATGCAGCTTTAAAAAAAACATCATTATCGTCCCTTTTGCAGTTCTTGTTCCTGTTTGCAGGGGTTATCCTAAGACACTCATCTTTATAGAGGCCTCCTCATTTGCTTTTTATTTACTACTGGATGTTCTTCCTGATGCCATGCAAATTGCATAGACCTCAGATTTCTCAGCTTTCATCTTCCTAAAAGTCAGCTTTTACAGTATGCAGGCCATGCCGCAGTCTCAGTGAGGCATGGCCATTTGACGGGCAATACTGAATTACATGTCACTGCCAGTAATTCCTGATCTGACAACTATCACACCAATAACCATCCGATAAGGACAACAACAAAAAAGTGCCTTAATTCTCCCTCACTTCAGAATCATATTCAGGAATAGCTACTGCCAGGTTTAAAAGCTGGACAGTATTGTGGTGTTGGCTTTGGAGGTTTTACATTTTTGAGCTACATTTTACACTAGAAGATCTAGCATGCTTTTCACCTTCCAGAATGTTCAATTATGCAATAACATTATGAAAGACACTCCAAATAATAAGAAACTATTATTTATAGATAATTGCTGAGCAGTACTCGGCAATAAGAAAAATAGATCTGATGCTGTCCGTCATACGTCTAAGACAGGGCTGGTGAGGATCTCCAAAATACGGTCTCCTGGTCCCCCAGGTTGGGAGCTGGGTATGAGGCTCACTCATCTCGTTAAAAAAACATTTGTTACAAAAACAAGTACTAGAGTCGTTCAACACAAACCCTTACTAGATAGGAGAACCTCTGTTCCAGAATCTATAAAGCATGAAAGCTCACCGAAAGCCAACAAACTGATTTCTCTTCAGTCAAACAGATCTCTCCATATGGTGAAATAAGAGAACCATATATGAAACAGGGAAGACAGCTCAAATAGCCGATGAAATGCTGAGATACTGTTTAAACATACTGGGAATTAGTGAGACCAGCTAGATTCAATCTAGGCAGAAATGTTTAAGTGTAGAAGAGCTATTAATTTACTCAGGATGAAGAAAAAACATCTCATACAGAAGAAGTTGCATTAACGACTTGACACGAGACCTAAACCTCTCAAAGGAATCAGCGCGGCTTCTGGATTCTCGTCTTCATGAGAATAATTTGCTGGCACCTGGAACAACTTTCTACTGGTACCGAGAGCATGAAAGAGAATTTAGACAGTACTTCACAGAGAGACTCATTGGTTTACTGCAACAACATGGCTAATTTGATGAAATCAATGGGACTGGACTATGTTGTTACGGAATGGAGACTTTTCATCAACTTGTCCAGCAGAAATCTTAAGGCAGTTCTCTTTCATAATGGAAATATGATGATCAAGATTATATCAGACAAGAATGGCTACCAAGACAAGGTTTAGAACCTGGTTCACATAATGTTCAGTTTCGTCCTCTTGTTGAACCAAACAAGATATTATGTCCACCCTTACATATCAAACTAGGTGAAGGCAATGGACAGGGAAGGTAGAGGGTTTGCTTTCCTTCAGCAGAAGTTCCTCGGATAAGCTTGGAAAAGCTTATGGCTGGCATTTTTGATGAGTCTCAGATCCAGGAACTCATGAAGGGCTCAATGTTTGATGAATCGCTGAGTGCAACTGAGCTGTCTGCTTGTCGGCCTCTTAAGTCAGTGATTTGAAACTTTCTTGGAAATAACCAGAGTGCAGAATACAATAAAGAAGTCGACGAACTCGTGAAGAACTTTAAAAAATTAGGCACTCACATGTCAGTCAAAATGCACTTTCTACAGTCCCATTGGGACTATTTCCCTCAGATTCTAGAACTGTGGAGACAAGTGAAGACAGGGAGAAGAACGCTACCAAGAGGCCAATGGAATGTGAACTTTCTTGCTGTTGTTAGTTAGTTAGTTAATTTGGTGTTTTACGGCTCCTTCGACATCTATAGGTCATATCGGCGCCGAGACACGTTTTG
>JAUEKS010320267.1:0-13023 GCA_031762815.1 Tylodina fungina | reverse complement strand
AGAAGAAGAAGAAGAATAATAAGAAGAAGAAGAAGAAGAAGAAGAAGAAGAAGAAGAAAAAGAAGAAGATGAAGAAGAAGAAGGAGAAGAGAAAAGGAAGAGAAGGAGAAACGAAGAATGAGGGGAAGAAAGAGGAAGAGGAAATGGAGGAGGAGGAGAAGGAAAAGAAGGTGATGGACCAGGAGAAGAAGGAAAAAGGGATGGAAGGGGAGACGACGACGACGACGAAAAAGACGAGGAAAAGAGGATGCTGATAAAAAAAAATGCCCTGCACTGTTTACTCTTTACGCCAGTTAACAAAGACAAAGTATAATGTCCTCCATTAAAAAAAAGAGCAACAAAAAAAACTACCAGTCGTTGGTTCGCCCCTTCATGATCGATAATAGAATTGAACAATTCCAGATTACGCATCAATGACTGCGGCGAGAATGAAAGAGCGGAGGAGCATGGCATTGTCTCGCCGCGATTCACTTCAAAGCCCCACTGGAAGACGTTGCTGTCTGGTCCCCACGGGCCTTGTTGTTCCATAGCCTTTGTATGGGTGTGACATGTATCAACATGGCCGACTGGTCAAGACCTTCTGCCGGACTTCTAGCGTCTCTGCGTCAACACACTCGAGGGAATAATCCTTCTATCAAGTCCCAAGGGGCTGGCGGGGAGGATTGTGGTTTGGGTGCACTTTTAATCCGGATATGACCTCACCTTCAGGCTGTTGGCAGCCGACCGCAATGACGCACTGGGGGTAATGAGTCAGAGATAACTAGAGAGGCCAGTCTAACTAGGTCAACGACGACACAACGAAAACCAGGGCGGTTGGTTGGATAGAAAATTATAGAACGAGAGTACATAATAGTTGAATTTGACTAGGCGTTTGATAGTCGAAATATTCCTTCCATAGTCCCTTAGAAAATAATAAATAGTCAATAATTTACCAACGGGCACCAAATTGAATACCCTAATAACATACGTGTGGTCATTTCTTTTGTATGGTTGTGAGAGCTGGACGCCGAACAAAGAAATGAAAACAAATTGTATAAACCATCGGTTATGACGTGGTCTATGAATAAACTTGTACAAACCATCGGTTATGACGTGGTCTATCAATAACTCAGAACTCAGAACTCAGGACACTCGTGGAGGATAGAGATGAGTGGAAGAAGGTTGTGGCTTGTGTGGGGCGCCCCGAAGAGCGACCAAGATAGATAGATAAGTTGCAGTTATAATATAATTATATAACTATAGTTATAATATATCGACTATATAAGCTTTCTGAATATTTGTAAAGGAGAAATGTATTCAAAATTAGATTTTTCTGTTCATTCAGACTTAATTCAAAAGATATGAGAATAAGAGCCAAATTAAGAAAACTACATAATTTTCTGTCATTTTGTAAGATGAGGAAAACAGCCTCGCAATTGTTAACTATGGTAACTGAGTTAATCTTTTTACAAAATCCGGAAATGGCCCCTCGCTTCATTCATGCAAAAGTTGGATCAATCGTGAGAGCTTCTGTTGAGCGTATCGATCTCATTCCGATTTGTGTCATCTCTTGATAGGGGGGTAACATAGAGAAGCAAGGAGGGAACACATCATAGAGAAGCCTCAAATTATTATTTCTGATGTGTGAAAAGAAATGACTATGAGATGGCTGTGAACAACTATGTTTTCCTGTCATTTTAAACAAAAACTGTGCATCATTCTCCTATATTCTATATGTTACAATGACACAAATTTGTGTCACTGTAACATGCGGAAAATCCACATGATAAATGTATTAAGAGTTAAAGTTATTCACTACATGTGCACTGTAGGTTGTAGTAATTGGCTGTGGGGGGTGTGGATAAATATATATCCCGTATCAATTTTTTTTAAAAAACATCACAATTTGAAAAACAGCAAAGACAAAACACTGTGCATCTTCTCATTTTTAAAGGTTCATTGGAGCCAAGGTCTATCTCTAGATAGAATCTACGTGACTTTAATTCTAGTATCTAGATCTAGACTCTAGGTAGAATCTAGATTTCTAGATCTAGAATCTAGATGCAGATCTATATTAAGGATTAGGTAAGAAAATGATAGTGTTAAGTGTTTTAACTCGCTAATTGGGTTTTATGTATCTATGGGTTCATAAAAAAGACGATAAAGTCGTCTGTAGGCCAAAAATAGAGTTTTTTTGCACCACTGAAGTGCCACTGAAATCAATGTCATTTGTCCCCCGAATGGATTTTGGCAAGTTCGCAGCTCTGGAACAATCAACAAGCGCACATCAACACAAGCGCACATCAACGTGTTGAACGCTGGGTAGCCTAAGTAAGAACAAGAATCTAATCTAGATCTCTCTAGATCCAGGCCTTCGGAAAACCGATAATGCAGTGTTTTCGCCATGTTTTTTTTTCTTTCTTTATAAAAAATTAGCAAGGCTTCATTGTGTCAAATTCACAGGGACTTCAAGGTTTGAGGCAAAATAGATCAATTCTTTTTTGTTTGCGAGTGAAATACACACAGCTTTCGAGGAGTTCAAAGCATGTTCAAGAATTTTTGAGGAGGCGCGGGCACCCTGATTTATACTCTCAAGTGTATGATGCTGGTTTTACGGAATTTTTCATGGTCCATGTGCAATGCGGGATCACAAGCGCATTTCCGGGATGATTCGCTGGACAAAGAAACTGGAAGCGGAATCCAAGGTTTTGGCGCCTTTGCGCAAACGACCCGGAAGAAAAGTTTCGCTGAGAATATTTTCACCAAAATAAATCGGAAATTTATGAGCGTATTTTTTTCTCTCCCGGGAATTTGAACATTTTCGTGACTTACGGAATGTCGTGACTCGTGGCAGATGGCTAAAAATAGTGTCTGCACGCCAAAATCGTGACAATGGGCATCTTTGGACCTTTTGAATTTCGAACTTCAACTAGATTTCTAGATAAATTTAGCTTGCCTACACTTCTGGTTCGTTGGACCCGAGGGTGTGTCTGAGATTAGGCCTATTTCGTTCGGTAAAAGACATTTAATAAAGCATATTCCTAAAGACCAAAGTGGCATCCGATGCCATTCAGCGCCACAAAAACAAGGGCTGTTAGTCTAATAATTCAAAATCAATGTGAAACAAAGACACTTTCCGTTTGCCGTACCTAACCCTTTCGTTAAGTAGGCCTACTCAGTCAAAATGTACTCAAAATGCACT
Source organism: Tylodina fungina (assembly GCA_031762815.1). Lineage (NCBI taxonomy): Eukaryota > Metazoa > Mollusca > Gastropoda > Umbraculida > Tylodinidae > Tylodina > Tylodina fungina. The sequence goes on along the minus strand of JAUEKS010320267.1, from coordinate 9,842 downwards.
CATAAGTACTTTTATACAAAGTATCAGAGTAGAGTAAAGTACAGGTTCTCAGAAATATACCAGAGTACAGTGAAAATTGTAACGCAATACAAGTAGCGGAGTACTTGTACTCCATTACAACCAGTTCTGCTGCTGTATGGTTAGCCATTCTTACCACAAAGAATATAAACGCCTACTAACATACGGTCGACATCTGATTAGGCCACTATTTACAAGGGTTAATACGTGAGAGAAGCAAATGAGGCATCAAGGATTCCATGAAGGGTCAATAGTCTAAATGTTTGCTGGCCTTTACTCTAAACTCTGTATTCCTTCGACAGAGGGGTTAAAGGACTATATTTTTTACATTTTTAAAAATAATTACAGAGAGGCCTGTCCAACAATACTACTCACCACACATGTCTGTTTGCTAATGGCTCTCTTCATAGCAGCAACATCTACTGTACGGGTTTTCTCATCAATTGGAATGTGTGTAATCTTCATGTGAAAATAATTGGCAGCCTGGAATGTACAGGGAGTAGGAAGACTTATGTCATGCTGGAGGGAACAATTTTAAGAGAAATCACTGAAGGCATAAGACAATGAAATGCAATGATATTCTATGGAGTGAGTAGAGAATTAGGGAATTAACTTGATAAAAATTATAGCATGCATAATAACATATGAAAACTTAAACATACCTTGTCAAAAGCTGCATGAGCAGTCACAGGAATAATGCTGAAAATAAGATGATAAACATTGTTTCAGCCTCAACATTACAAAGCATAGTCAAAGAAGAAATAATCCTTTACAAGGACAATGTGATAATTTGACATTTCATTTATGTACAAATGACACAGTATAAACTTCAACCTCAAAAAAATGATGTATTTCATATGATGATCAATTGATGTATATTAACACTGCAATGGAGTAATCACGGTTAGTTTTTCAGTAGTAGTAGCTCAAAATACTATTTATCACGTTAAGGATCTCTTTCTTGTTATATTGGAGCAAGTTTTACCACCAGACACACCTTCAATACATCAACCACATTATTTAAGGGGGTGGGCGGCATCCTGGTGAATTTTCAAAAAACCGTATTCATCAAAATCTGACTCAATTCCTAATGTCATCCAGTCATATGCATGAAGTATAATGGCAGAAACTACAAAATTGAGAAAGGAAAAGTCCATTGGCATGGCAATGGTGGCCATATTGGATTTTACACACTAAATTTATAATCTCAAAATCTCGTAAACTATAAGAGATATGCTTAAAATTATTTTTTTGAGGATATATTCATGGGATCATTTTATAGGGAGTGATGTAGTTTAGTTATTTGTATAATTTATCAATTTCGGTTTTAAAAAATTGTGTTTTTAATATTTAGAAAATGTTAAAATGTGATCTTTTGTCACGTCTAGCTCCATGGGTGGCAATTACTATATTATAAACCTATAAAAAGCACATAGTTCTCAGTAATAGATATTAGGCTTGCTGTAAACCAAATTTCAGTACTCACTGTTGAATACTTTCTGACATTTTAAGATTTTAAAATTGGTAGTTATCACAAAATACTGTTTTCGAGAAAAATGGGTTTGAAGATTTGAAACAATGCTATAAATCATGAGACATGCCTTACAAAAACATGTAGCAAGTTAGATATTTTTTAGATTTAATTTTTAAAAAATGACCAGCTTACTGGATTCTAGAGATATTGAACTAGCTTCCTGGTATAGTTTTGAAATATTTTTGAATATTTTGAACCCTGGCCTGGAAAAAAAACCTATAGTAGAATGTTATGACCCACTGAGTATGCAGCCTCATTATGCTAGTGAAGCACGACCATGTGACAGGTAGCGTTAGGTTATATGGTACCAGTAGTGGAAAGGAAATTTTCCCTGACCAGATATAATGGAGAAATAAATGTAGCATTCTACTGAGTACATAAGCTGAAAGTAAAAAACAAAAAAATGCAAGAGACGTGCACTTTATCTTCCCTAATAATATGATCATTATAAAATAAATAATTAATCAAGAAAAGGCAACTACTTCACCCATTCTTCATTTGAGCCTCACATTTCCGGAATTTTGACTCCTCTATCACGGGCCATGTTCCTATAGGCAAGCATGGCCAGCATGATGCTCTCTGTCCCTCCCGAATTCACAGTGCCGCATGTGTTATTATCCCCATTGAACATGGAACAGCACATGCGCACCACCTCTGCCTCCATCTTCCGCACCTCGGGAAAAACATCTGGGTGGAGTGGGTTGGACCAGGCAAACATTCCATATGTCTGAGGATATGCCAAATATGAAGACATGTCCTATGTTTGGGACAATCAACAAAACAAAATGCTTTAAAAGAACTGCTAACCATAATTTTTTTGTTCAATTATGATATTAATTTAAATATAAAAAGTTTTGGATCAAGGACATGTGCTATATTCAATTCTGACAGTATGACCCAAGCTACCATTTAATTATATATTCTCATCCCAAAGCTTGGAAAAGGGAGGTGGTGAATTTACACTGAAAAGTCAAAGTTTTAAATAGTGTTTTATTTCTTCTGGGCACACAATATAACTTATAAAGAAGCAAAAATATATGAAATTAACAAAGCTCTCATTTGCTTGACAATATAATCGAAAAAGGTACAAAGGCAGTGATACAAAGTGAGTTCTGCAGATGTTAGAACATCTAAAGGTCTCAGACGTGAAGGACTTGGTAGAATTGATGTACGACAATAATATAAAGAATGTTCTTATTAGTAATACACATACTTTTAATTAATCTGGGACTCTAATGCAATAAAAATGAAACAATCCATTTGTCAGTGGTTCAGTGGATTGTTGATTTTTACGACTACGAATTTATCAGTGGATAAATCTGCAACAATTTTAAATGATTTTTTATGTTTGGCAGATTTGACATTTAATCCTATTATGCATGTAGGCCTATGTTTGCACACCCTGCAAAAAAATACATCTGGGTTGTTTGGAACTTAACTTAACCATTCCATGAAATGTTCATCTTTCAACCACTGGGTTTTAAAGAAACACTTTCCCATGATGAAATTCACTCTAAAATCCAGAAATCTGGATTCTAAATCTAGATGAGGATTTTAATATGCCAAGCGTCAGCCATTCACAAAATATATGGGCCTCATCAAGATATAATTAATCCTAAGTTATCAACAATAACAAGTCAAAGAATCAAGGCAAGTGGAGTTCGCGTTAGGAGACGCTAAACTCAAAGAATAAGAATCTATAATATCTAGATCTAGATCTAGTTCTGATAAAATCTACACTTCATATCTCACAATATATTCTAATCTGTCTTAGATACATAATCCATCTCCTACTAACTACTAGATCTAGAAACTTCATTCAGCGAACAGAATTTACACAGTACAGTCCACCGCATGTAAGTTGTTTGCACCGTATAGGAAAATGGTGTCAGCCATGCTTGCAAGACTCAAAATAGCTCAACAGGATATAGGGCCGTCAGCGATCTTGGTCTATACTACAAGCATCATACGTCTATGTATGAAACCAAACTGCTCTTTGGATACTGAAATTTCTTCTCTAAGTCTTTTCTCAACCACTCTTTCCCAAATTTTCATGGTATGGCTCATCAACTTCATGCGTCTATAGTTTCCGCACTCCTGTACATCCTCCTTGCTTTTATAGATCGGTACTAAGATACTACTCCTCCATTCGTCTGGTATTTTTTCTTCCTCAAGTATGTTAATGGGAATGTTGTGAGGTAATTCACTGCCACTTCTCCCAGGCATTTCCATACATCTACTGATTTATTATCCGGTCCTACAGCCTTCCCATTTTTCATCCGCTGAATTTCTTTCTGCATTTCCTCTTTGCCAATTGAATTTTATGCATCTCCTGTTGCCATATCTTTGCAGCCTGTTCTCTCTTTTCTCTTTCATTTTCTACATTCATTAATTTTTCAAAGTAGTCCTTCCATCTCTTAAGGGCTTCCTTCTCATCATTCAGAACTCTCCCATCCTTATCTTGGATCATTTTCACACGGAGGACATCCTTTCCGGCTCTATCTCTTTGTTTGGCAATTCTGTACACTGCCTTTTGTCCGTTTTTCGTTCCCGTGCTATCGAACATCTCCTGGTATGCTTCTGTCTTTGCCTTTGCCACCATTTTCTTTGCGATTTGATTTGCCTCGTTGTATTCCTTTTTGCTTGCTTCATCCCCTTTGCCCCAATTTTCCTCGCTTCCTTCTTCTTCTTTATGGCATCCTGTACTTTCTTATTCCACCACCAAGTTTCCCTGTCACCTTTTCCTTTTTCAGAGGTTTGCCCCAACACTTTTCTTCCCACTCTCTCTATCTTTTCTGCGGTGTCTGTCCAATCCAAAGGAAAAACATCCCCTATTTTCCTCCGTGTTTCCCTAATAAAATGTTCCTTGCAATCATCTAAGAGTTTAGGGCTACATTATGCATTCTGAAAATGAACTCAGGTTCCGACATCCCTATCACGCTGACTGACGGACCACTGGAGGAAGTGGAGTCCTTTACATACCTTGGCAGTGTAGTTGACAAGCATGGAGGAACAGCAGGCGACATGAGAGCAAGAGTAGCAAAAGCCAGAGCAGCTTTTAATCAATTAGAGAAGATATGGAAAGCAAGGAAAATATCTCCACACACAAAGATAACATTATTTAACTCAAATGTCAAAGCAGTTCTTCTGTATCGTTCGGAAACCTGGGCAACAACAAAAACCAAATGCAAGAAACTACAAACCTTCATCAATGGGTTCTTAAGGAGGATTCTCAGAGTATAGTGGATGGACAAGGTCAGGAATGAAGAGCTATGAGAGAGGACCAATCAATTACCTATAGAAGAAGAAATTGGCAGATGAAGATGGCGTTGGATTGGACATACTCTGAGAAAGTCAAGCAGTAGCACTGCTAGACATGCACTGAAATGGAATCCACAGGGGAAAAGAAATAGGGGTAGGCCATGGATTTCTTCATGAAGGAAATGCCTGGATGAGGATGTGAAGTGAAGTGGATACTCTTGGAATGAACTGGCGAAACTGTCTCATGATAGGAGTGAGTGGAAGTCTCTGATCCGTGACCTATACTCTGGAAGGGGTGACAGGCAATGATGATGATGACTTTTTTTATACATGAGGCCTTAATATGATTTGATTATTGATTGACAACTGACATGAAGATGAAGCAAATATATATTTTTTCCAGCCAATCCCACCTCCAAGGCAACCATTTCCAGACAGCACTTCTTCAATACCAACTGGTAAGGATAATTTTGTTTACCTTACCTTTATTAGTACTGACTGTTATATTTTTCTTCTCTCCTTAGAATTGTAGAGGAACTATTTTTTCCCCATATTTTCCCTTACTGTCACCAGGATAATTTGGAATGAACCAGATATTAAGGTTATAGTACAAAAACAGTTCTTTCTCAAAATTGTTCAGCATAGTTTGATGAAATTTTCATTGAACTTTCAAGACTGAATACAAAAATTACTTTGATCACATGACATGGTGGCCGTTTTAAATAATTATTGAGCAGAACTAGAAATTTTCAGGATAACACCTTTCATTTGTGGCGTAATGTTGTCCTGATGGTGTGATATAGTAAAAACTGTAATTATAGGATGACCATTTGATATGGTTGTGGGAAATATACGAATAAATAAAGTTATGCTAGTTATTCAGGAGAAAAGAAAATATGTAGTAGTTGAAGTTCTCTGATCTGACTACATGTACATTGATTACAGAACATTTGCTCTTCTCTCAGTGCAAGGTATTCTTACCCTTCTTAGCAATCACCATATATCTGCAGCTTCTAAATTCTTGCCGATTTCTATACTAGCTCTCAACATTCGCATTGTTAAGAACCTCACAAAAGTTTGTAGAATTCTAAAATTTGGAAGCTAAGTGCCTTTTCTTGTTTTCTGAAGGATTACTTTTTTAGTCTTATATGACTGCTGAGAAGTATGTGTGATTTTCAAACATCATGTATGCTAGTTCTTAAGTTAATCATTGTTATCAGTTATCAGTTGTTCGACTTTTGTCCTTGATAAACAGGGGCCATCCCGAGACACTTAAGCGACCTTTTTCTAATTGTTTTGAAGCCCATGTTTTAATGACTGAAAGAATTCCTGGTGCCAACTATGGTGTTATAGCCTGGACGTCAGGCCTGTTGACTCCCCTCAAATTCTCCGATGCACTGGGTCAGTAGTCTCACCATTCTATGTTGGAGATGAACAGTCAGTTTAATTGGGTTTTTCTTATTAATTTCTAAAGAAAATAATACAGAATGTTTATTTCTTTTCAACAAAAGGTCCTCACTATTTTGCAGCGTACAATGAGAAAGTTGTGCTGTTTCTTCGCCAACCAAATGTGGACGATATGTTGCGAGACCGATGTCCTCAGTATGCTTCTAGCTCCAGTCTCCGTGATAAAGTGAACAAGATCTCTTTAAGAGGAATAGACATGCTTGAGCGCTTTTCAAATGATATTGACCTCACTCTCTTGCTGAGGTCTGTATTTATGATTGTGTTGTTATTAAATTAAAAACTGTGTAGCAAAAATAAATACTGAATGTATTTTATTGTTTGTATAAGAATTGATAATACTTAATCATTCTGAAGTTTGCTTTAATTAATTTTGTATTCGCACAAAAGATTTTAAGAGCTGTATCTACTTTTTTATCAGGTATTCTACTAACTTGGAAAAATATCCTTTCTTTTTATTAATACAATACTGTTATAATTTACTCTTTTTATCTTTACTTTTTGCAGTTTGTTTGAGAATGAGATAATGTCATATGTGCCACCGACTGTCAGTAGCCGAAGTAACCCAGCCCTAGAGCTTGCCACCCATTCTCCTCAAGGATCTCCAGGTAAAAGATACCTGTAGAGGGCTCACCCTGTTGAAGGGAAGCAGTCATTGCATCTGAATGGGTCTAAGCATTAGAAGAAGAAGAAGAAGAATTATGGATTGATAAATGTTTAAGTTGTTAGTCTTATTATGACAGTCTGTGTTTTAAAATCTCTCATGTATAATTATTCCATATTGTATTATATTATGTCAAAATCAAAGTTTGGAATCCTACTAATTTACATTTTTTTTGTAGCCACGGTAGTCTACTGTACTGGAATTAAGATTGAAACGTGGTGCTCATTTAAACTATTTTCATTTCAGCCCAGAGAAGGCTAGAACAAAGTAGTTAAGACAAAAGAAGGTTTGCCAATAATTCGGTAAATTTCATCAAAGATCTATGTTGATTGACATTGTTGATCGTAGCTCTTTATTGTATAATGATGTATATGTACAGCTGTGTATCGTCGGTCATGTGACTGCGAAAATCCATCCGAAGTGTTCCCTCATTGTCTTCCTCTTCCTCTTCAGTATAGAATACTACATGAATCACATAGCCATTTATGGTTCAAACCTTGTCAGCCAAACTGTATAAGGCATTCGTTCTTCAATACAATACAATTCTTTATTGCTATAAGGTTTTCATCAATGGAATGTTTTTAGAAAGTGCATCATGCCTCTTGATTAAAAAGTTAAACTGTCATGAACAGCCCTTGCCTTGACCCAGGCATCGAACTCCTCTTTTCCCAGCTTTTCTTTTGTTCTTTTTTATTTCTATTGATAAGAAGATTATATGGCTAATTTCTTCATGCGTACTATGCCCAAGACATTTCAATTTATAGACTGATATCTATCCACTGTTTATATTTATTCTCGGTATGGAGACGTATGGCCTCAACATCCAGAAAGTTTGTAGCATATTTATCAGTTTGCCCTGCAATATTGGTCAGCATAGCCTCGGTGAATAATAGAAGAAAGAACCTGATAGGTTTTGTCACATCATCTTCAGTATTTGCTGGTCCAGTATTTTTAACTGTGAAATTAAATCTAGTTTCACCACCCTGCCCTTGATTTTTTGGAACTTGGACTAATAGGCGTTGGATTTTTGGGCCAAGATCTTAATTGCCCTCACTAAAGCTACCCTCACTATTGACACTGGGCCGCCCTGTGGACGAGTGGTTAACCATTTGGCTTCAGATGCGGACGACCCGGGTTCGAATCTCCCCATGGGGGCAGATTTTGGAAGTTGGTCGTGTGGGCGTTTTCATGGCAACCCACCCCCGTCCTATCGGAGACAGACGTTAATACGTAGGTCCCACCCCTTATATAACCTAATAAGTGTTCCTAGGGGTGTAAAACATGTTTCAAACAAACAAACTATTGACACTATGACCACAACTAGATCTACGATCACTTTGAGTTACACTGGAAGTACCGTTCTCATCAGTGCCACTGTCTTCTTTGTCGCTTGAATGGATTCTATTTCCAGGAATAACCTGTTCTTGATTTAATTTGACACTGTTGTCTGATTTAAGGTGAAAAGCCTTGAAAACACTCATGTGGTTTGGCCTTGCCTTCATAAATGAAGGAACCTATATGCAGGAAGGAAGCTCACAAAGGAAAAAATATTGAATCATCGACATTCATGACTTTCTTCATAGGACTAAGAGCTCCTCATCATCTGTAAATAGCCTTGCATCATTTTGACGATTGTGATGAAAGATAGATTACAATAGGCAGATTACATCGGCTCCGGCAACTGGAGTGAAGATTAGATTAGATCAGGGCCCAGGATGTTGTACGATAATAATAGTCTTGCCCTATTATATGTGTTTATAACTGTCATCAGCGGCCATATCACTCCCTCCTTTTATAGGGCCCACTGAACTACATTTGTGTGTGTATCTGGCTGATGGAATACATTGTGTATGTTGCAGCCCTACCTGTCATTAAGTCAAGCTGACTTGTCTACTTCCATGCATTTTCTGATTTTCTTTTTTCAGTATAACTCCAGGAATTTTAATCCATGTTCTAGAAGTTTAATTCCTCTGTAGCACGAACAGGGATATGAATCTCCCTTTCATTTATGTATCATAAAGAGTATGCACTTTTCCTAATGAACATTTTGTTATACATTACTGTCATCCATTGTCATTACAGCGCATATCTCCCCAAAACTTTTCAGTGTTTTGTAAACAATTTTATTCGACATTCTACTTTTCTTCTCTTTATCCTCTTTGATACTCTCCTTATTTGCTCTTCATGAATTTAAGAGACCCTTTTAATTTCAGCAATTTTTTTTACGTTCCATCCTATTCATATTCCAGATTGAGTACCATAAGTGATTCATATAATTCTTCCAATTACTCTTTGCTTCCCTGATATCAGTCTTTAATTTATTCTCAATTTACTTCTTTTCTAGTTGCTCTGTAAGTCTCACTGCCTTTGTCCATTCCATTTTAGGTAGATTTTATGTAGATCTATGGCATGTAAAAACCTACATTTTTCTGTATTTTCATTTTCAGTTCAAAGACTCCAAGGAAGGGTTCCTGCTCCATACAAAAGAGATTTTCAAGCCAAGCTCAGAAATTTTTACAGAAAAGTAGAATCCAAGGGCTATGGACAAGGCCCCGGAAAATTGAAGTAAATATTCTATTATCAAGCTCATGTTTTTTTTAACCCTTAACCTGCTAATCTCGCCAAAAGGTGCGCTTCCGCTATGCATTCCGTATGTGGAGCTCGCCAATAGGCGAGATTATAATAGAGCTTCATTAAAGAGAGATAACAAAAAATTGCGTGACTATACTTATTCATGAGTAACGTCCCTTGATTCTGTAATGGCTGGCTACGGTATGTGAATTTTTTTCCTTTGCGAACCACGAAATATTGATTTTTTTTTTCAATTTTTTCGTTGCGACCGTACTCTGTCGTGATTGAGAATGGATTCCGATGATGAGAGTGAAGTGTTTAGAAGATGAT
>JAUEKS010320156.1:259-13024 GCA_031762815.1 Tylodina fungina | reverse complement strand
AATTATGTACAATCGTGAAATGTTTGGCAAACCTACATACAGTTTATGATGTAAACTTAAAATCTTATCAGACTTAGACAGATTAACTGTTTCCCAAGTATTGACATACAGATTAACTGTTTCCCAAGTATTGACATTTTGCTGATTAAACGAACTTATTACTTTCAATTCTCCGACTGAGAAGCTGGTTGCTTCTTTTGTCTAGTACATTATGTAACTAACATCTGATAGTCACTGATAGGTAAAATTGTGTGACTTCATTTCATCAAATCAATAGCAATTGAGATGGGTGGCGGAAAGGGGGGAAGGGGAGGGGTGGGGGGGGGCAGGAATAATAACTATGGATTGCAATCAAGTTTTCTTCTCAACTTTTTTAGGCAATTTACCTTAAAGATTTGAATATATAATTATTTCATAGCGTTAAGGTTTCGAAGAACTTTAAATTATTTCATAGTGTTTGGGTACCGAGGAACCCTAATTTATTTCATTGCCTTTACATATTGACATGCAACCTAAGCTATTTCAGTCTTTAAGTATAAACGGACCCTAAACTTTTTGGTAGTGTTTAAGATAAACCCAAAGTCATACTGTGTAGGTATTGACGAGAACTTAAATTATTTCATAGTGTTTGGGTATCACTGAGCCTTTGTCAACTGGGTTTCTTAAAACAAAAACAAGTTAACACAAGACAAAACAATTTCATTTTGTAAAACCCATTTATGTGCTCTAAATAACCATGTTACACATTGAACTCATCCTTAGCTGTACTAAATCCAAAAGCTAGCATTTTATTATGGTGCCAAGAGAAAAATCTCAACCACCATCAGGACATGCTCAGAGGATATGCTCACATGACTTCATGTCGAATAGATATATAGAATATTTGAAATTTGGAATAGTATTCACACAATTTCAGAGTGGAGTGGTCAGAATCTGATGCCACAATATTGACTTTTGAAATATTCTTTACTTGGAACATTTCTCCTCCTCTCAAAATATGTGGGTGTGTACACAAAATGAAAATGACCTTGATGACATTCATTACATCACATAGTGTGCCACAAACTGATATTTGAAACATGGATTGTGTTGTTACACTGTGTGCATAACACCAGTCACTCTTGCAATGATGATAGAAATTGGAAGGTTACCGTAGCTTACAAATAATTCAGAAGTAAAGAACATAAATTTGTAGTATTGCCCACTACAAGAACTGCTTCACTTGAGAAATAAAGTTGAGGAAAAAGAATTCTTAGGCATATGATATGACATGACAGCTGCACATGGAAATGAAATCTTGATAAAAGGAGCATAACACCATGCCTGAATTGATCACACCATCCTAATAATATTCTTCCTTTCCTGCTGTAGTCCCTGATTACAAGTAGTTGTAACAAATAAACACAAACTTAAATGACGAAAAAACAGACATAATTCTTAACCTTTACCATACATCGATATTAAAATTTACTATGCTGTTCATACGTCGTGACCCACTTTTGGAACAGATCTAGAAACGGTTTTGTCTTCATTACATTTTCTAGATCTTGATTATCTCATGTGAAATTGCTTCGAAAACATTTCTAGTCTTAGCCATTTCGTTTTCACCACAAACCTGAAGGGAATACACTTTAGAAATGAGATAAAATCAATAGTGTTACCATTACAATTCAACAGCGGAAGGTGTGTAGGCCTACAGTATGGAATCAAGGTCAGTCATCAGCTGCGCAATTCAAGAAAACATCGAATAGTAGCCATGGAGAATTCGCATTTGCGTACCGTAATAAATTAGATCTATTCCGAATCAGTTCGATTCCAAAAATCAAGCATAGATGCGTTTGCTGGTTACAATTACATGTAAACACAATATTATTTTTATTATTATGGCAAACAGTTTAGGTTTCAATCGATTTTCCATTGTTCCATTTTTGGGTCATGACGTATGAATAAGTGGTAGGGTAAAAAAAGGGCCATTTAAAAAACAATTTCCGACCAAAATTCTTAATGCCTCTTTGACTAAGTCCAAAAGTGAATACCTGAGGCATTCTTAGCAGCTTATTGACGAACAGTACCAGAAAAGAAGCCAATTTCCAAGACTTCCTTTTCTGGGTCACGACGTACGGTAAAGGTTAAAAGACTTTGTAAATGATAACGAAATCAAATGTAAAGAAAAAAAATGTTAGTGTAGGCCTATATCTCGATCAACACCTGTCAATGGCTATGTAGGGTCCATGTCAAAATCTTTGAACAATCTCCATTGAGAAATTTTGACAAAAGTACAGTATAAGCTGCGCAAATGCACACACCTCAGGAGGAAGTCAAAGCGTGCAATTGTGCAAACCGTGCACTTGCGTGAAGCAGCGTAATCCCTTTGGTTACATGCAACGATGACGTCACATTACTGTCATAACAAGCTTAACACTCAAAGCGAACTTATAGCATGGTTATCCTAGGCATAAACAATGCACCTTTTATCAATTCAATTTTTAATACCTATGATGTGATCACGTCACATCATTTATACAGTGCACTCCTGTTAATAGTTATAACGACATGCAAGGGCCCAGAATTTTTGTCGATATAAGAGAAAGCCGATATAAAGGAAATCTGTTTTTCATTACTTTTTATCATGCACATTGTTTTATACTGCATTAAAATTTTCTATACTTTATGGGACGCAACCGCACATGGCTCATACATTTTCAGTTAGTTCCCTTGATTTGAAAAAATTCGGTAAAATACTCTCCTGTCCCTTTGTTTATTTGCCAGCCGGAGGCATTAGGCACTTGAGAGAGAGGCAACGACGTGAAATCGTTGTCAGAGGGCCTGTTTTGCCTAAGAAAGAAATAAAGTTTGACGATTTACATGTCAATATAAGAGAAAACCAGGGAGAGGTTGTCGATATAAAGAACTGTATTTACTAACAGTAAAGAGGAGAAAAATTGGGACTTGATCAAGCATGTCGATATTAGGGAAAAGTCGATAAAGGCGATTTCGATATAAGTGGTGTGCACTGTATTTGTATGAAATGATACTTTCAAATAGGTAGGGTTTAATCAGTTTATGGTTTAAGATTAGGTAGCTGGAATGCTGATAGATTGACAGTAGATGGTCAAATTGACAAAATTGTGTGTGACAAGTTTTGTTGTCTTGAATAGAGATATTGAGCGGGCATTCGTGTGAATATTTGTAATGACAGCATAGGCGTAGGTTATAATTCTTAAAGGACATAGGTCATAGGCCTTTTTCGAAGAAAGCATGAGCGAAGTTTTATCAATAATAACCTAAGACAAATCAAATCTAGATCTGGATAGATGTAGATTTAGAAGCTAAAATATCTATCCTTGTAGAATTTCACTTACAGGATTGTTCAGGAAGGAACAGTCATTCACATGTATTTTGGGGCATGACCTAAAATCGTGGCAAACGAACAGATAGGCTAAAGCCTCTCGAAGTGTCGAGAATGGGCTAGGGAAATATATATCAAATGTATTACAACATATATTTTTGGTGCTCTCTGATTGGCTTGGGGACTGAGTGGCCTAGCAGATAGAGTATGGGACTATGGACCGAGAGGTGCTGAGTCCGAAATCCACCTGCGTCACATATATTTTTTCCTTGAGCAAGAAAATTTACCCCTAATACTTCATCAACCCAGGTGAAAATGGGTACAGCTTCGCGTGGAAAGTATTCTGTAATAGACTAGCATCCTATTCAGAAAGGGATGGGTAAAATCTGTCACAGTCCGCTTCATGCTACTGAAAATGGAATATGATCTGTCCCTATAAGCTGAATGGTTTGAAAGGACTGGATATTTTTTTTTTGGGGGGGGGGGGGGGCTTTCTCTTATTGACTGAGTGTATTCGTTCCAGGGTCTAGTCATATAGATTATAAGAAGGGTGAAATTTTAGGATTTTTATTATTGTTCATACTTTCCTCCTTCAAAAAAGGCCTTCTATGCCCTTCTACAATAGTTTAGATCTAGGTCTCACACTGTCTACATAGCTACACAAACCAATTATCAATTAAACTTGTCACAATAATAATACATTGCATTTCTATCGTGCATTATCATTGGTATGTATGAATACGTCTTACAATAACATGAATTCAGGGAAATATGTCTTTCTTTTCGTATCATTCTCAATCAAAATAATAATAAATGTGTTTTCAACTACATTCAGACATCTAGTACCGTCTCATAGACTCTGTTTGATGGAGAAAACTAAGAATTAAGATTTTAAAAGCTTTGATGAAAAGACATTTTATCCTTTTGAATATTTGCAAATTAGCTCCTGCAGAGTTGTAACACATTTATGTAAAGATGATCTCAGATATGGAGTAAATTGTCATGGTGGCACGACTAGATTTGTTTACATTGGCATGAATAAATTTGGCCACGTTGGTATGAATAGAATTGGCCATGTTGGCATCAATAGATTTGGCCATGTTGACATCAATAAATTTGGCCATGTTGGCATCAATAGTGTGCTGAGACAAATCCATAAGTATAAGGGAAGCAGAATCCTAGAATTTGCTGATAGATTACATCTAAACATTATAAAAGGGAGGAAAAAGAAATTTTTAACATACTTGTGTTGGGATAGTGACTAGTAGTTGAGTATAGTTGTAGCAAAAGATGCAATGGACAGGTTTACATAGTGTTTCGGGGTAAATCAGGGACAAAACATGCAAGCTGATGATGATTATGATGATGATTTGACCATTCCAGTATTATATTCTGAATAACATTACCCCTGCAGATAAGTTCCTCTATCAATGATATCAAAAAGAAAAAAAGAAGGCAATATGACGCTCTGAAGGGAATTCATCTGTTGTTTTGTTGTTCTTGTTTAGAGCTGTTAGCCCGAGACACCAGACTATCTCTTTAGGAATCTCTTGCTTATTTGTTTTGGAGCAATGGTTTTACAGCCAGATGCTTCACTATTCTATGTCAGGGAGACGACAGTGGAAATATCTAATAATGTATAGATACTGTGACATGATTTTATAATAATTATCACTTACACTGTTTAAATATATGCTTCCTTTAAAAAACCTTTTAGAGTCACTTTCACAGACCAATTTCTATTAGTTGTCTAATCTTCTGTAATTTAGGTTGGGAACCCAAACCACTACACTACCGTACATCAAGGGACTTCTTTAAATTTCTCTTTGCTTTGTCATTGCATATTATTGAATTGACAAATCAACCATTTTCAGAAGCCTTCAGCGTTGTGTTTTTAAGAAAAATGAAATCAGTGTTAGTATTTTATTTGTTTTTACAGACCCACCCAGTGAGGTTAATGGAGAGGTCAATATACAGTGCAAAATACTGCTTCACTGACCACTTATATAATAGGTAAGGTGGTGCCATAATTAGGAAGGAATGAATGAATGATTTCAGTTTTACACCCCTTTTCAACACATTAAGGTTATATCAGAGGTGGGACCTACGTTTTAACGTCCGTCTCCGATAGGACGCGACTCCACATGAGCCATGGGCTAGAGAAAAACTGAAAAAAAATCTTGGATCAACCTGGGCTCGATCCCGTGACTTTTCATCTTGGTCTTCTGAGGCCAGTGGCTTAACCACTACGCCACATGGGATAAAAACAAATAATCATGACTCAACTGAACTAGAGACAGGTTAGCTAAGTTTTTGGAAAGAGTTGACAATGGCTGGACAGCAGGGATGACCCAGTGGCTGTCTAGGAGAGGAAAGATGAAATAGCCTGGATGGCATTTTAAATGGCCGATAGTGACATGATCAAAGGCAGTGAGGGCCGAGCAGAATGAACGTTTTTATTGATAAGATATATTTAATATGTCGGTAAGAGCAGTATGAAAATTGTTATTGATAGGATTTATTTTTAATATTTAGATCAGAGTAGCATGAACGTTTTTATTGATATTTAATATTTAGGTCAGAGCAGTATGAAAGTTTTTTATTATTGATAGGATATAGTTAATATTTAGGTTAGTGCAGTATGAAAGTTTTTATTGATAGGATATATTTAATATTTAGGTCAGAGCAGTATGAAAGTTTTTATTGATAGGATATATTTAATATTTAGGTTAGAGCAGTATGAAAGTTTTTATTGATAGGATATATTTAATATTTAGGTTAAAGCAGTATGAAAGGATATCACGAATATATCAGTCACATTGGTCAATAGAGGCAGGCTCAAGTTTACATACTCCTGATGTAGATGGGATCTTTGTAGTTCTGGTGAACATTTAGCCAATAGCTTGCAACCACAAAACCTAACATTGGTCAATAGAGGCAGGTTCAAGTTTACATACTCCTGATATAGATGGGATCTTTGCTGTTATGGTGAACATTTAGCCAATTGCTTGCAACCACAAAACCTAACTATCCTGAGTCCATGAATCAGTCCTTTGCGATTTTGTGACGTGTGATGTTTATCATTCTTGTCATTGCAAAGAAAAGAACAACATAATTTTATTTTACACATAAGCCTTGCCTAATGCTTAGCTTATGTCAAAGCTCTTGTAGCTTTTATGCTCAACTTTTACTTGATAGAATTCTGATTGGGACATTTGAACTAGTCAGTTCTGAGAGACAAACAAAACCTTATCATGAATCTGAAACGTCAGGCCTTTTGAAATGCATACGTTTTCTTCTTCCTGATGCTGAAACCATGTTGATTAACAAATATTGTGATCAGACTAAAACAGACACATACTACTGGAGTGGTTATTTACAACTTAGAAATTTTCTGTTTGCCTACTTTGATCGTCCAACCAGTGATACTCATTGGCTGGGCTGGAGTCTTGTTTTGGGAACTATATCCACTATTTATTCAATGAGTTAAGAATGAAAAAAAGGCAGTTCCAAAATGTTATGAGCCTCGATTGTCAAACAATTATGATAATTTCTATTGTTAGATTATCAGTTTGTGAATAAGAAACGATATTATAAGTTACTCTTGGTGTAGAATAAATATCAAAGAAAGCAAATTGAGGTGGTTTGGACATGTGAAAAGGAGGGATGAGGACTATATGAGTACTAGAAATTGGGATCTCGGGAGCCAGAAAATGGGGGAGACCAAAGAGAAGATGGTTTGACAACATCATCGAAGATATTCTTGAGGCATAAGTGGAAAAGCAAAATACAGATGACAAAAAAATGTTTATTAGATAATAGATAGATTTTTGCCAAATCTGCTTTTCCAATCATAGTAATAATGATGTAAATAAAGAACACTACTCACTTACGTAATTTACGTAAGCAGAAGTTGCATCCTTGGAGATACACAACGCGAAAACTAAAGAAATTGTGGAGTGATCGGGGCGTGAAGTCGAATCATGATTTTTAAAATCTGATTGTACATGCTTTTCTGCTATTTGTATAAGAACAAAAGTGAGTAGGGTTCTTTATTTACATCTTTATTACTATGACCAAAAAATGTGTTGTGACAATTCCTGTTTAAGCCAGAAGAAGAAGAAATACTTTGTGAAGTGTACATCATAAAAATTCAGTTGTTTTGTTTAAAAACTGAGATGCATATTTCTTAGTACTTGTTTGATTTCCATTGCAGCGGAAAGATGAGCCAGTTGGATCACATTATCCTCACAGAGTGGTTTAACTGGATCATTCAGTCACATTATATCAAAGTTGACCTCATTGGTAAAAACACACATCTTCTTGGTGTCTTTCTATTCTAGTTCTAGTATCTTTATCAGTCTTTAAATATAGAATGTGAATACAGAATTAATATAACATTTGACTACAGATAGTGAAAATGAATAGATACTGGATAAGGTATAGGCCAGGGATATTCGCAGTACTACTGCGAATATCGCTGGGGGATATTCGCAGTAGTAGGCCTACTAGACCTAGATTCTAGACCCAGAATATGTTTGCTGAGACATGGTAGTGAGATCTGAGAATTTAGAAGAACTAGGAAGTCCGGATGAAATGCTAAGGAGCACTAAAGTTAATCCAGAGTTTGCAACAATCTTGAAGGACAGAAATATGTGCATGTGTGTGTGTGTGCGCGCGCGCCCGCGTGTGTGTGTGCATGCATACCTCATAGGCATAGGCTACAATAGGCGAGTGCACATTCAGCACTTCCGCTACTACTGCGAATATCCTAAATGTGGCACTAGGAATATTCGCAGTACTACTGCGAATAGCCACTTCGTAAGGTATATTCTGTTTGTGGGGAGGAGGGGTTGCTTCAATTTTTGTATTTCTTTTTTTTGGTAGTTTATACTTGTTCTCATTTGTAATGTATATATGGGTTAGAGCATTCTGGAATCTCATGACGTTTTATCCATTTGTGCAACTCTGTTTATCTGCCGAATGCCAATCAGACCACTATGAACGGTCTGACGGAGAGCCTAGTGTTTTATTATTAATATCACAGGGAATCTCCATGTCTAAGCTGCATTAAAAAATAAAAGAAATATTAACACTATAAAAGTGTTGAACAAAGAATTATTGATGCATTGTGATCATGCTTGGGCATTGAAAATCATCTGCAGTAGACTTAAATGTAGCTATTCTCTTGATTACATTAGCAAAGATTCATGGGAATATCTTATTCTTGATATAGCGTAATAAGCCACTGATGAGTCTGGAAATTATTTAGATTGTATAAAGAAATTTGTGATGACAGTAAAAAGAAAGAGATTTTGCAACCAACAACTCTAGCAATTGACTATGTTCTAAGCCTGAAACACAGACACATCTTCCTATGGTCACCAAACTTGCCTTCAAAGTAAAAAAATCCCTTGTTTTCTTGATCTAGATTATTTGAAAAATTAACCAACTTTTGAGTGATGATCTTATTATTTCATTGTGCCAAACAATGGGTAATAGTAACATACAGCTCCAAATGAAAGTGAAGGCGCTCTCATTAAATGCACTTTCTCTCCCTATTTTCGTAGTGTATCTAAGAACTGATCCAGAAAAGCTACATTCTCGCATAAGACAAAGAGGTCGCCAAGAAGAAGACTCTATTCAATTGGTAAATACGTTTCTACCATGTTTCCCCCTAGTAAATGCACTCTAGATTACCATGATGATTGTGTGCTTTGTCCTGAACAATATTGTGGGGTTGTTTTTTTCACTTTTCATATTTTTTTTAGGGGAAGGTATTCACTACACATTTTCTCTACCATATATCTATGTTATTTTCGGGGATGCATTGCTGAAAGAATAAATTTACTTATACAATCAATATTAGAAGGCATGGTAACATAGTAGTAGAGCGTTGAACTATGAACCGAGAGGTGTCTGGTTCGAAGCTCACAGGTAGCACATGTTTTTCCTGAGGCAGGAAAATACACAGCTGTTGCTTCATGCACTCATCAAAAACCAAATGATAATGGGTACAGCTTCGGCTGGAAGTATTCTGCGATAAATTAGCATCCTATTCAGAAAATGATGGATAAAATTTGTTACTATTCACTTCATGCTATTGAACCCGGGATAACCCCATGAGCCAACTGGCTTGAAGGGGTTGCTCTTTTTTTACTACTTTCAATGTTTGCTAAGCCAGACACCAAATAATAAATGGGGAGGGGTCAGGATTATAATGTTGCGTGAAGTTTTGAATCCATTTCTGAAAAGGACAAGACTTTTTTTCATAATTCATTAATATTAATAAGCTCTTTGTAAATGCAGCATTAACAGTTCTACTGTTGAAATGTGAAGAATAATTTAGGAATGTTATTTGGTGCAAGTGAGCTGGATTGGCTAAGTGGTTAGAGCACTTTCCTTTCACCTCGGCTATCGTGGTCAAATTCCCATGCAGGGCAATTTATTGCTCTCCCGTCCATGCGCTCTCGTCTACCCAGCTGTAAATGGGTACCTGATCCTCTTCAGGGTCAGGGATAGTAAAAAAGACAGTGAGGGAGAGGACTGGGCACCGCCCTCAATATGCTGGCCCAAGAACAATGAAGGCTCTAGCACTTCATTCCCCTAAGACTGAAAGGTTATGGGACTACCTTTACCTTTATTTGTTGCAAACAAAGTGGATTCATTACATTTGTGGGATCGAAATACTCCATTGATATAAAGCACTATTGATAGTTCCTGTCTTAGTGTTGATAGATTGTGTGTTGTTATGTTGAGAGTTCCTGCTTTATGTTGAGTTTGTGTTTTGTTGAGTGTGTCTGTTTATGTTGAAAGATCTTGTGTTAAGAGACATTTTCGAGAGAATCTGCTGGCTAATGGGTATTTTACTTGAACAAATTGACTTCCTCATATGACTAGTTAGTGCCCTTAGCACCCTTTCGACTCTCTATCAAGTCTGGCCAGTTCCATTCTTTTTTATTATCTGAAGGGGCTGGGCAGCATATTCTTGCATGTCGTCACTCTATCTCTAAACTAGGTGCCCTCTTTTTTGGGCCCCTAATAGTCTCCTCTACATTTTACACGAGAGATACATAATACTCTTTCTTTTGTATAATCAGTCTCATTGGCTTACTTCATGTCTGATGTGGCATTGTAGTATACCACAGGGCAACACAAATTAGGAGTCTCCAACCCACACCATGGACTCAATTCTATTGATTGTGTTTTCAGTGTGCTTTGAGAATTGAAGACACATTCTGTCACTTAAATAACCTATTTGTTTTGCAAGTGACATAAAATTTTAACTTAACTCAAAAAAACTCAATGAGTTCTGGCCCTTAGTCTATTCTTTCCTGTCATCTCGGCTAACTCAAGATTTATGTGACAAATCGTTCTATAACCCTCTGTAAAGGTCCTGCAAATAGTCCCCTTTTTCACAAAACGTGCTATGAGCAGCGACCTATTTTTGGCAAGACGCACTAAATCTACGCACTAAATCAGATTAATGGAAATTCATCACACACCCCGGAGTCTGCAATTTTTTGTTTACAGCTGGCAATGGAGATGATTCATTGCTATCAGATCATATTATTGTCAAGCAAATCGCTATTGCTCTTAGAAAAACAACATATGAATACCGTGGACGAAGGCTATGACAATGCCACCTCACTCTTGGTGGGAGGAGGAAAAAGGTAGATAAGTCACAGCATGCGAAAGAAGTGGGGAAGCGAATTCGTCACTCCAGTGGTGGTAAAGTGCCTACAAGAGGATGCACTCATGACTCCGAGAAGGAATGTTGCATGGCAGAGATGTTGACTAGAGCTGACCTTGTCGAATTTGGAGTTCTATGCTTCTGCAAACAAGGTGAGGCTTCTAAAGACTGTTATTTAGATCTAGATCTAGAAAATATACCAATCTCACACCGTAGACATTATGATAACAATAACATGCTTTTATTAAGCGCCTAACCCCATAATATAGATTTTAAGCATTATTATACTGCTATATTACCCCGACAGACGGATGTTATACTAGACTCAGTTGAAGTCTATGGAGAGTATACAGTACAGGCTGATGATTAGGCACTCATACTAAAATAAAGACAATATTGTTCTCAGCCTTTAGTCGGGTACTCATTTTACACCTATGGTTGGCGGGTGGGGTTTGGCGGGAATTTGTGAAAAGTGCCTTTCCCAAGGACACAACGTCAGATGCTTAGCACTGCCAGGATTCAAACCCACGATTCTTCAATCTCGAGCAGAATGAAGCTGATAATAATTATTTGAGCCTATTATACTACTTTTAGTAAAGTAGTTTCTTATTTTACACCGCTTACCAAACACAGCAACCATGGCCGGGCATTTCGCGATATAAATTGATGGGGGTCACAAGAACCCCAACCATCTGCAACGTTACTCTGAGAGTACCGTCTGGCCCCGGGTTGAATCAGAGATGGCCTCATATAGTCTCAGTCTCTTAATAAATGCACTGATTTATTTTGTTTAACCTGCACTATTTACCATTCATGATTTTTAAAAAATATTTATATTCTGAGCAGGTTGAACAGGATGCATGCCTACTACAGCTCATCCGTGTTAAACCACCAAGTCAACGTCGGACAAAGGAGGAAGATCGTAAAAGGAGCCGGGACAACATGAACACCTTTTTCTTTCTGACGAATCAAGCACATGGACAACTGAGAGTCTGCAAGGCTACTTCCTGTAGTGTTCTTTGTAAGTAGATTTTATTCTATGATTTAAAAGGAATTAGAGCATCAGCACTCCTAGAACACTCAACAATAATTTTTTTATTTCATTTTCTTTTCGTGGGTCAGTTGGTGAAATATGGGGGATTTACACCCTATCTCTTATATCCAACTTAATTCAAGTGCAGGTTTGCATTTCCCATTGTTGCTGAACACCCCCAGTGCTTATCATGTCTACAACACCCGCAGTGCTTATCTCCCCTACGACACACCGCCAAGAGCAAAGGCTCCCTTTGCGTGCACCTGGCTTAGCCCGCCTTGACTCGCTGCCTAGGCTGGTCAGCGTTTCCTTTTGATTCGAAGTGTTGACAATTTAGGGCTAGAACTACAATCAAACTGTGGTGCTGTAAAAAAAGCAAAAAAAAAAAACCCTCCAAAAAACAAACGGAAAACCTGGTTACCCATAAACTTATTCGTGCTGAATGTCACACTTTTTTTTTTATCTCAGCCAATCTTCGTCAAAATGGATCATGTTCTAGATCTATAATGTGAGGCCTATACTATAGCTTCAATGCCTCTGTCCTCGTCTCTATCGTCATAAGTCTCAATTACACCACAACTCAAACTAAACAGATATCCACTTGTTACGCCTTTTGCCATAACATGGCATTCCTAAGATGTCTACTCCTAGATCTAGTCAAAAACTGCGTTGAAGCACCTCCTCACACAG
>JAUEKS010320045.1:0-13026 GCA_031762815.1 Tylodina fungina | reverse complement strand
CTGGTACGCGAACCGAAGCATTGTTGTAATGGAGTGACGTCATCAGTTATCGCTCTCGTTCTTGTAAGCTCTCTGGTGGTGATACTAGAATACTCTGTTGTCTTCTAATCATAATCCTCTACACAACGCTTAGTTATCTGATACTGAGGTAAGCTATGCTACATAGCTTTTTAATTTTTACTCATTGTTTCATCCAGACAAGGAAGAATTAAAACGGTTCAAACTTCAGTTTGGGACGATCTTTTATGGCATGCTGGCAGATCTCCATACCTGGGTCTCCGTGTCTAACCGACCAGACCATAGTCGGTTTACAAGAGTGCAACGAGCAACCTGCTGTTTGACCGCTGTATACCTCTACATGTGTATCAATGCTATGTGGTACGGAGTCATCAAGGATCCGGCTGAAGTGGATCAGTCTTTGTCTTGGAACTCTTTTGGATGGGAGGAAGTTGTCATAGCAATTATATCAACAATCTCAGTTCTTCCATTTCTGTTCGGACTCTCTTATATGTTCAAGAAAAGTAGATGCAAGGTATGGTAATATATGTAAACTTGATAATAATAGTAATTTAGAGAATAATTGTAACATATACATTACAACGGCATTGATTATTTGCTATTGTTATTGAACCAAACCATTAACTGGGATTGTCACTGTTTTTCTGAATAACTTGTGTGTCCAAAATATTCTCTACTAATGTTTCTGTATTTTATTGTCTTCCGTTAACGACATGCAGTAAAATCATTAAACATATAGGAATTATCCTAATCCAAAGAAAAGAGTGAATAAGAATATAGGAATATTGTAAAAAATTACAGAATTGATCTGTTTATCACTCATGCTCTATCACTATAGCCAACAGTATACTGTTTTCAATTTTATTCAATCAGGAATCCATGTTTCGAGAAGTTTTGCGTCCTAGTACTTCTCAGACCATTGAAATTGTGGCGATGTGTGACATGTCTAGGGATGGAGGATCATATAGAACAATAACCCCTCTCGGAGACTGGGTCCCAGCAATTGATCGAGAAAGCACAACAGATTCTTTTGCTGTAAGGACAGTTTGTTATTTCATTATTTGCTTGTACCTAGACTTTCTTTGCACATTGTCCATAGATTAAACAGCTTATTCAGGTATCCTGATATTACAGGCATTGAATCATATCTTTACATTTTGTTATAATGTGAAAGGTAGTTTGATTCCTGATATTACAGGCATTATTGAATCATGTCTTTACATTTTGTTATAATGTGAAAGGTAGTTTGATTCCATGGTACTGATGACTATCTTTCAGTAATTTTATTTGTCTGTGTCTACATTACATTTTAGATTCCTAAAAGTTTGAAGAGAACGGCTCCCATGCACAGAGGGAAAAGGAAAGGAAGTTCAGAGAGTGCCACAAGAGAGAGGCCTCTAGTTTCTGCCAATGATAAAAAGAAAGTATGAATTTTGTTTCGGGAAGTGGTGGGATTTATATGCACTGCAGTAAATTCATCTAACGAAAGGGATTCACTATTTTATAAATACTGCATAGTCTAACTAAAATGTTTAGCTATAAATCTGGATTTTAGAAGCTCAACCTGACTAGATGAGGTCATAAATCTCCACCTGGCCCCGTGTCAGTATTGGTCACAGCGGTGTCCTGTGAACCTTGAACAGACATGTCGGAGAGATCAAATTACCGGCAATTTAATCCTGGTGTGTTAGATGTTAGCTTTCGATAACATTGTTTAGAATATCATATCCTCCATTGTTCTGTGAAAATATGGCATCTATACGGATTTATTAATGTGATATCAACATTTAAAACATGTTTGTTATTTTATTCTTTTCAGTTTTTTTGATCATTTCTTATTGATCTGTATATGCTAAGTGCATTGAATAAACTATCAGTTTTGAGCACAGAAATTTAACTGACAAGTTAAGAAAATTCCTGGACAGTTATCAATGTTTTGACTACCAACATTTTTGATGGATATAATGCATTTTGTGAAAACTAAGCTTCCTGGATATGTGACATTTTGATAAGAAAATGAAGACAAAAGTTTCCTATTTTCCATAATACAGAAATATTGAATACTTATACTTTGTCCATTAATTACTCTGTGTGTACTATATCCTGGGCTAGTTTTTGATGCCTAGGCTTAGCATATTTGGAGGCGTAACATTTCCTCATTTTTCTCAGTTGAAGAAATTTGAATATAGTGCTGTTTGATATGGAACATATATATATATTATATATATGTGTGTGTGTATGTATATAAATAGGTAAATAAAATTAATTACAAGTGTTATGTGCTTTTAACGGCATAAGGGGTTTGGTGGTAATTAAATTAAACATATACACATGCAATTCAGAGTTATTCAACATTACAATCTCAGCTTACACAATTCATTCCAGGAGTTGTGGGACAAAGACAATATAATGGAAAGTTGGCCTGACAAGATGCCCTCCTGGTTCAAACAAGTACAGGCCGAAGTGAAAGAAAACAACAGTGCTGGTTCTGAGCCTAATGACCTTGCAGCTAGTGGATCAGGCTCCAGGAGGCGGAGTCTCTCAAGCAAAACCGTTCATTCTGGGACTAGGGTAACTTCATTTTTTTGTGACTTGTTATATTGTTGTTGTGTAGGCCTATATATAGATACAACTATTTTATCAAGAAAAATTAAGCAAAGTTGATTTACACAAGTATTATAATTTAAATGGATTTTCTTAATACTCAATTTGTAACAGCTCAGTGTTGGTGCCCATATTCCCATAAAGCACTTCTCATGGCTTTCCTGATAGCTTGATATTCCCATACACCGAAGTCAGCCACTTTGATTGGACACCCTAATTTGTGACTCATAAAATTTATGACTTTGCTTCAGTAAGCTTTCTTTAGAGACATTGGTCGTATTGTGACCAAACCTCTGATTCTTTTTTTTTTCCGAGAGCAGCTGATTTTGCAAACTAAATGAAATCTTTGTCGCAGCTCAGTTTTGTAACCGTAAGTCTGTCGAATTATCTTTACAAATATAGACTCAGATGCTGATGCTGATCCCTATTACATCTAGGCAGTTGTGATGCGTATAGATGAACTTATGAATCTGAATGAATTCAGGTGACTGTACCAGGACTAGCTATATTGGTCAGCCTTCATTTTCGGTATAGTCATTAACATCACAATAGTGAAATAAAAAACATGATCATACAAAAATCAATGTACATAGTGATGAAAGAAACATTATTGAAATCCATTGAAAAATTATCCTTTTTCTTAAGGTAATTTTGGAAACACCTGTTTTTCCAATCTAGATGAAGAGTTAAATGTATGAAAATGTGTTAAAACGTATCTATATGTATGTGTACAGTTGATCATTGATTATAAATTAATATCCCAGTAAGCAAAATGTTGCCAACTAAGACCTGGTTCAATGTAATGCAACAACAAGAATTCTGACTTGATCCATGCAATTATATTATTTGAATGGAAGGGATTATGTTATATTGATCACCAAAAAGAAAAGAGAGTTTGTACAAAACCAGTCTTATGTATGTAGCCTCACTCTAAACCCTTAAAACGGGCACTTTTTCATTAATTTTGTCTACTTACAAACATTTAAAATAAAATAAAAAATGAAAACACAAAATCAAAATTAGATTAATAAAATCTTACCTCGATAATTACATGCAATGTGTATTGTTCATAAGCAGAAAGTAATCAAATACAATCCTGCAATGATTTTTTAAGATAATTTGGTTTAGACCTGTGATTCTCAGTGCTACACTGTATTTTGTTATATTTATTATTTTTATATCACAGACTGAATGATTGTGAAAGTTTCTGTTCATTAGCTGTGATTTTGCAGTCGTCAGAGCTTGCCATATGAGATCCATATTATATTTTATTGTAATTGTCTTTTTCAATGTTTCTGCTTTCCTGTGGTATCTTTATTTGACAGCTTTTATAATAGTGAGAAACTGACAACTATATGTCTGAGTATTCATTCTTATGTGTATAGTTCAGAATCCTTTTTTCAGGGTCGCAATTTTCCACGGATTCGCGGAATTCCATGGTTCAGTTCGCGTCTGCAGAAATCCGCGGTTCTTTAGCGCGTCCATGGAAACCCGCTGTCATTTCGTTCAGCGTTTCGTGGTGTTGTCATTTTTAGCAGTAAACGCGGGTTTGTTTCGTTTTGCGTATATCTAGGCCCCTACAGACCTCCTTACGGAAATTCTGTAATCATTACGGAAATCAGGTCCGATTACGGGATTACAAAAATTGTCGGTAAATTACGGATAAAAAGACAGAGGTAGAATGCAAGAATGATTAAGCCTAGATCTAGGCCTAGCTCTGTCTTAACCTTCAACGGAGAATAATTTTATGAATGAAACAAAGGCCAAACAATTCTAGTTATTTGATTGGCTTTCCCTCGATAGGTTAAGCCTAAGGTAGGCTTCGCCTAGCATAGCTAGCCTAGGCCTAGACTAGGCTTAGGCCTACTCTTCTGCTTTGTTTCCATCTTTCATCTTACTCTGCACATCTGGTGAAGTAGATCTAGATCGATACAGATCTACATGCAGATCTAGATAGATCTAGAAGATCTAGATTCTAGATAAAGTTCTACAAAGAGCCAGAGCTTCAATGTGAATGTGATTTTTCGTTGGATATTTTATCGACTCTACCATTTTGTGCGTTCACGTTCACTGTATAATTTGACAAGCTGGGATTCAAATATGTTTGTCTTTGTAGTTGATCTAGATCTAGATTTAGATCGATATAGGCCTATCTAGACTCTAAAAGATGTAGAATCTAGGTCTAAGTTTCGAGATCACTAAAGCTCTAGTCTAGATAGGCTAATCTAGAAACTAGAGCTAGATCTAGATACTTATTTTCTTTTTTTTTGCTGAGGGAGCTTCACTTCCTCCCTCCTTGTTGTTGATGAGAGAACAAAAGCAAACGAAATGGCATTTCATGTCCTCTTCTTTGTTTGTCTATTTACATGTAGTTTTCAGTAAATATAATATATTATCTCTATGTTATTTGACTTTAAGCTCCTCAGTTGATTCATATTTTTTATGTCATCGTCGTTCGCAAAATTTTCTGTGGTTTGGACAATTTTGAGTTGTAACCCCTGTTTTTCAAAGAATGTATTCTTTTTGCTCTTTCCCATGAAGTCGATGGAAGATAGTGATGAGAACTTCGAGCAGCAGTTGGATGAGATTGATAAAGAACTAACCCAGGCTGAAATGAAAAAAAAGCGAAGGAAAGAATCTCAGGAGACAAAGTAAGACATCACAGGCTTATCTTACTCTTATATGAATTTTCAAACTTGATACCAAATATCTCACAGATTTTCCATCATGTGCAATATATCTTCTTTAACTGCAGCCTCATCTGTGCTCCTGTCTCTCCCAGCATCTTAGGCTGTTACAAATAAGTATCTAAAAACCATTGGCATATCTATCCAAATATTCCTGTCAAATTCTCTTCTGAAAGAGATTTTTATGTTATTTGTAATTTATTGATTATCATGTATTTCGTTCAACCTTTTCCTTTTACTGATCTTTTCCTCTGATTTTGCCTATTTGCTTTGTTATTCAGACCTAAGCAGCGCAGCACAGAAGAACTCTTTGCTTCAGATGATGAATGGGTGAACGAGGGATTGCCTTTCAATCCTCGTGAGGAGGCATCACTGACTTCAAGGTTTGTATTTATAAATATCAAAAAACAGAATTGCTTACTTGATGGTACTTTTAAGAAATGTAGTACAAGATCTATAATCCTTGGAATATTTAAACGGGTTTATTTTCATTGCCCAACATTCTTAGTAACATCATTAGTAAATTATGGACCATAAAATAAATGTGTTTTGCTCCTGTACAAGTTCTTCTTCTTCTTCTTCTTCTTCCAGTGTTCATTCAAACAACAGTTTCATGAAAGCAACTGCTTTCTGCAGCATAGTGAGTGGTACAACTTGTTGTTGAGATCTGTTAGGGTTTTCCAGATACAATATCTTTCCTTGATACAGTACAGATTCGTAAAGAGCATTTTAGTGCCCTCAGCAGCTTTTTCAGAAAAAGAAGCATCTGTGTTACTATTTCTGAAGACCTCATGCAGAAATTTGAGCCTTTTGCATCCTGTTCTAGATCTAAAGAGTGGTGTTTGGTATTTTTGCTCTAACTTGTAACAACTATCCTGTTTGTTATGCTGTGAGTGCTTTCTTCCACTTATTGTTAGCTAGGATTTTCTTTTCTTTTTCTGTTCCTTGTAGGTTTGTACTCTTTCTTCTCGTTGAAGGGAGGATCCTGCTTATTTTGTTCTGAGATTCACTGCTGCCTCAGAGACTTCAATTTGTTTATAGTTTCTTCAGGTCTGATAAATGTTCATGTCTGTGGCTTTTATATCTTCAAGTGTTTGTAAAACTGATTTCATATCAATTAATATGACCACTAGTGAGTCTTCGGTAGCAAGATGTCCTACATGTGGAGTGTTGCTATGATGGTCTGAGCTTGTACTTGATAGTTTGAGCATAGGGCTTCCATGGGATTGATGCTCTTCATAGTATTACTATTAGGCATCTCTGTGTAGGGTACATTGTACCATTTTCTTAAGCATTTTTATTGCTAAACTATCTGTGAAGATTCTTATCAATTGTTTACTGGAGCGTTTGTTGTTTGTTGTTAAGATATTTGGTTGTGTACTCCTTCAGTTTTTGCTCTTTATGTTGCACCTTACTTTTGATATCTTTGATATTGCTGCAGATTTTAGGGACATAGGCAAGTAGACACTTTTTCATGCTCTTTGAAAACAGGTAGATCTAGGCTTATCTAGGCTTCGAAATGGAGATCTTTTCCATTGGTGGGAAGGAATTTTATATGTGGTAGCTATCAGTTCTGTATTATTATGCATGTGAGTGCTGTAACTTCTGTTTCCAGTGTTATTTGGTTATTTTTAGAGCTGGCCCTCTTTGGTCACCTTGTGTTTTTCCTATAGATGAGGCAGTTCATTCTGTTTATTGACACTGCTTTAGACCTTTGTTTATGGGCCGGGAGTGTAGAGTTTTTTCTTTCCACTATTTCCAATCCGGATATGGTTTCCATATATTTGAAGTAGTCCTCTTGCCATTACACTGCACATATGGCTTTGGGCTATCTCAGTTTTTGAAAATTGCTTTTTGCTGCAACACCCCATGCTGTTTTTCCATATTCTAGGACTGATTGGAAATAACCAGTGTATGCTGGTTTAAAACTTTTTTTTCTTCCAGCTAGTTGAGAGAATGAATGTGGTGTTGGTAGTTTTCCGCATTTGTTTATTTTTATCATTCTCTGAGCCATATCTGATTCCCTGAAATGAATACAGCATAATGCTAATTTAATTTGCTAATATTTGTGCTAAGCTGTACTGATATTGAAATGATTTTTCCGTAGCATCTTTAGTTTGAAATGTCCTAAACATCCAACATTACTATTGCAAGCTGAAGTAAATCATTGATTACTGCCTACCACATAGTTTCCTATTTTGTAGATGCTATTTTGGGTCAATTTAGTAATTTAGAACATTTGTGCCACAATTCAAATCTGCTCAACATATTAAAGAAGGTGATGTATGCTCTCCCTTCCACTGCTGAAAACAAGAGCACTTTTTTTTTTTAAACTTCCCATATTAACTTTCTTCTCCATATACTTTAGTGGTAGAAAGTCCTGCACGCACAAGTGTCTGAACTTTTATCATAAATATAAATGCCTTGCTGGATGCAGAATCATAGGATGGACAATTAGTGTTATATGAAACAAGATTGTTTTCTCGCTTCTCAATAGACCATCCCACAAAAGTGAAAATTTGCATCATCCGGATTCAGCTTCTAGCCACAAAAAAGCGTTTTCCTCATGTGGGGATGGAACAAGACCACGTATTGCTTCATTGAAATCAAGAGGCTCCGAAAGAGATCACCTTGGTAAGTCATTCATGAATTGGAAAAATATATCGAACTGTGTATTGGTAATTTTTTCTTCTTTTGACTTTACCTCTCATTGATCAAGGGTCGCCACACTAAAGTGTCCAGTCTTCTGTAAATTGCTCTTCTACTCCGCCTCAACAATATCTTTCTTGATGTGAAACCTTCTCCTTCTTTTGTCTTCTGTTCAGAATAGTTTTAGGATAGAATATGGATTGTAGAAAATATGTCAAATATGCAAACATGACCAGGTGATTGCTACACCTACTTTGTTTTTGTCTCAAATTACTAGTACTAGATATAGCTATAGATCTAGCATTACTAAAAAAAAAACATCAATAGAGCCTACTGTGTCATCTGTATGTGCATTTTCCCACACAAACTGTGTTGTCTAAATTGTGAAACTTTGTAAAACGCCTTAGTGCATCTTTGGATGGATTATGTGCGCTCTATAAATTTATTATTATTACCATTGTCATATCATTATCACTGTCACTTGACTCAAGATCAACATTATTTTCAAAGATGAGCCATGAATTCACACTGTCCAAGTCAAAATCATGCCACCAGTCATCCTTTGTAACTGCTGTCTTTTTCACTCAATGTAAACAACAACAAAAACACAGCTTTCAAAGCATAAATCTTTACCAAATTGTCCCCAATAGCTCAAAGTGAAAAATGGACGAAGGGAAACAGCTTAGGATATTCAGAAAGTTTGCGGATTTCATAGCTCTCCTTTTAGAATTCAACATTAGTCAAATGCCTCTCTAGTACAAAGAGTCAGTTTTCTGATTACAGTTGAATTTAGCAACATAAGTGTTAAAACAATAACTTACCTATATCAGGAAAGAAGGTAAGTGCTGAAAATGACTAAAACCATTGTGATGCTAACAAGGTGCATTAGTTAGTCCAAATAAAGCACTTGTATTTCGAGCAACCAAATGAACTGTAGATGAATTAAGAAGAGGTGTATTGCATACTCAATACTTCACGCTACTGTTAAGTTTGGAAATGTTATTTGAATTTATGTTGTTTTTATATTTCATCCCCAATGTTTCAGGTCAAAACAGATCAATGAGTGTGGCCACACAAAAATCTTTGACACAGCGAAACTTTTCCTTTCCTCCATGGTGTGTTTATGTGGCATATGCTGTCTGTGCTCAGCTGTGTATGCTCTCCATCATCGTGGTACTTCTCTATGGATACCAGTTTGGAAATGCTGTTGCCTTGAAGTGGATTGTCTCACTCTGCATCTCACTATTTGCCTCCATTTTGGTCGTAGAACCATTGAAGGTTGGTCGGACAAAATGAGCTGGGTGTGGCAACTTTAATTTTGTACGATAATTTTTGATAAGATGAAGTAGAAAATGTGAACAATTTTTGTGCAACGTTTATATTGCATTTTAAGTTTATTAAAAATAAAGATCAGTTACTTTCCCTATACCTCAGTATATTGCCTTCATTTAATTTCTATTTTCCTGTGTTTCATCTTTTATTTATTTCTTCTTCCACCATGTTTGTTGTGCAGGTCTTGGTGCTGACTGTGTTTGTGGCCTTGTTTACCAGGGATGTAAGGGATGAAGAATGGGACCTTATTGATGTCAAACCTACTGTTGAATCTAATGAACGGATTAAGGTTAGTCATTGTGATTGAACAATGGGACAAACTGTGTCTCTAAATCATGATGAGACCAATATCATTACTTTTATAGCTTGTAGTTTATGGCTGAATAAGACTTTTAAAATGTCAATATTAATGTTTAGCATAAATCATACCATTAAATTCTGCTGGGCTATGAATCTATCATTCTTTGGTCATGCAGGATGTGAAGTTCCGTCCTCTTGGAGGATTTGCATTACTCCAAGCAAAAGAAGAAGGCCGAAAGAAGCAGAGACTGCAGACAATGTTGCGGGAGGTGTTTGTGTTCGTTCTAATGCTGGGACTATTCATGGCTATTGTATACATCAATTTCAGCAGTCGGAGTTTATACTATACCAACTACAACATACGTAATAAGTTCTACTACAGCATTGATGATAGTCCTGATGGAGGACTCAACTTCACCAACTTTAAAAGGTTTGACTGTTCTATTCTCACTGTAACTTAAAGTTGTATCTGATCTGATACCTTATTTGAAGTTGTGTATGTTTTGAGTTATGAGAGTAATCTATGTGGGACAAGGAACAAGTCACAGATATCTGTTTTGTGTAATGTTTTTAACTCGTCAATAAAACGTGGTACATTTAGTATCAGAATTTTCTTAGTACTAATATATATATTTACCTGTACCCCACTTCTTTCTGGTAGTATCGAGGAGTTCTGGCAGTGGTCTCAGACAGTCCTGGCCAGATCTGTACATCACAGAGAGGTGGACACTGAGGAGAGCTTTGGCTATCTGCTAGGACCTCCTTGGTTGAGACAGATCCGTAGTAAAAATGGTATGATTTTTAATATGTAATTGCTGGAAAAGTAATATTATTTCTTAATGCATGATATACTTAATCATCATCATCATCATCATCATCATCATCATCATCATCATCATCATCTTCATAATCATTATCACCATCATTACCATCATTATCATCATCATCAGCATCAGCATCATCATCATCATCAAGTGTTTCTTTTGTCCCTGAATTACAAGTATTACCCCGAGATACTATTTATCCCTATATGCGTTGGTTTGAGAAAGATAATAGGTCTAACAGCCTTGGCTGTTCAAATCTGAGCAGTTTGCAATGAAAGTGACTGGAATTAGTTTGCTCAGATCAAGGCCTTGAAAAATAAATAGTCAAAACAACATTGAACAATCTTGTTACTGGCGCAGTCACAATATCAAATAGCATAGTCACACGCCCCATTCAGAGTGAGTCATACACTGGGATTGTAGGTGAAAAACATTGTTCCAACTTGTATGTTTGAGAGGCAATTTTATGTCGAGAAATTCAGTTTCATATACTGAGCATATGATTATATGAAAGAGGATGCTAAGCTGTGAGATCTTGCACGGAAACTACTCTAATATACCAATCATTTATGCCTAATTCCCCTAATTAATTTTCCAATATCTCTTCAAGCAAAATTCCAAATAGGTTCTATTTCTATGAGATTCACTTGTGGTACATAAACAGAAATAATAATCAAATTATCCTCTCATTCATTCTTACCACCTGAGCAAATTCCTTACAAGTGCTTTTATATAGTAAAGTTCTTACTCTCAAAAAACCCCATCTTCTCATAAACCCAGTCACCTTCCTAGCCTCTGTAAACCATCTCCTCATGGAGTCACCTTGATGTAGCAATTATGCTTATAATGTTCAGTATTATCTGTGCATGACTAAGCTTCACCGCCATAGAAAAATGAGTTCAGCATGTCATAGAAGCTGATATTTGGAAAGGCAAAAGTGAAAATTCCATAGTATACCAATCTAGTTGGCACTGTCAGGAAGGGCATCTTTTGGTCAAAATAATTAGAAAGCAATCTCTGGAGGAATAAGTGTGGTCTCTAGCTAGTTCTGAAATCAAGAACAATAGCCAAAATCTGTATTATAGCAAAATACGTAGAACAGAAATAGTTGGTTTGTGTTAATTGTTGATTCAATCATTGATATTTTATATCTTTTATACGATTTTACCCTCCTTTAAATTAAAGGCATATTCATTTTATGAATATTTATAGTGACCTGTTGGGCTGCCTTGGAGACCACAATGATGTCAGTGCCAGAACTGACAACACGACGCTGTGTAAGTGATGCAACAACTGACCCTGACACTGAGGCCTATATGGTTGGGTGGGTGCCCGCTGCATCAGGAGGGGTTGCAAATTGGACTTACTTTTCAAGTGGACAGTTGGACATGTGAGTATGAACATAGTGTATTTCTTTCAAGTTATAATGTATATATTCTTCTCGTGTCGATACGGGAAAGTGCATGGTAAATATACTAATGGTAATGATGATGATGATGATGATGATGATGATGATGACAATGATGATAATAATGATACTACTATCTATATATATAAGAGGCAAACTTTGAACTTCAAAACATATCTTCTCCATTAATACTGCACCAAAATGGATGCGGTTGTCACCAAAGTTCCTCTTTCGTTCTGCTTTGTGTTATAAGAGTAAGTAGCTATTTTATAACAATTTGTAAACAACTAAACTTTGTGCATGACGAGTTCACATGGTATGAATTCTCCAGTCCAGTTTTTTTTAATCGGCGAAATTATTATCAATGGCTAAATCTGAGTCTTTATTAGAATTAGACCTTTGCAGTTCAGCACCGTGTATTTAGGCCTATGGACTGGATGGTGAGCAAAGCAAAATAGTTGATTTCATTTATCCGTCTCCCATTGAACACGAAATCCAGTCAAACATTCTAAGTCAAGACGAAGAAATCTGAAATGCCGAAGAAAAGACGATCAGCATCTCTAGAATACCGGGGCATTCAGCTTTAGAGCTGGAATCGAGCTCTAGATCTAGATCTAGATTTATGTCTCTAGCTGCTATTTTCAGAATTCGATAGAATGTAAAACCGTCAACAACCTAAATTAGGATATAAACTATCTACTGATTAGTCACGGTGTATAATAAAACGTCCTATGTTGGCAGGCAGTTGGAACTCTCGGCTAGCATCTTCCATCTACATGTATTCATCTAGATTCTATCTAGATCTATCTAATCTAAGACTTTATAATATAGATTCTATAGCTCTATCTAGTGGCATGTTTGGAGTTGAAATGAATTTCTTTCCTCCTCCATTCGAAGAATGGGTTGTACATCTAGTTAACAATATTTTGTAATTGAGTCTACATAATCTATACTGTTATCATAAATGAATGCCAAGAAAAATATTGCAAAGCTTTACTTAGATAATGGCGCAACCATCTGCCACATCACCCGTACGATGATGATGATGATGATGATAATGATGATGATGATGATGATGATGATGATGATGATGATGTGTGTGTGTGTGTAAGTGGCGCGGAAGTATTTACAGATGAGATGTATTTGGATAAAGGTTTAGCGGCGGATAGACAGTCCGGGTTAGGAGACAGAGAGAGAGAGAGAG
>JAUEKS010319934.1:0-13030 GCA_031762815.1 Tylodina fungina | reverse complement strand
CAGCAGAGTGGGGAGCAAAGGAGCTACCATTGAACCTAGACAATTTTTTCCATGACATTTATTATTACATGGAAAAAGGCGTAAGCCGCTTCCAAAACTTTCTCTTGTGTCAGAAGGATGCTGGAACTGAAGTCCATAAGGTTCCGAAGCATGTTCCGACGAGATGGCTGTCTTTGGGCTCCGTCATAAAATGGGCTTTGGAGCAGTGAGAGCCCTTTAATTTTTTCACGGCAGAATGCAATGACGATAAAAAAATGAGAAAGGATCTTCAAGATGATAGTAAAAAGAAACATGACAGAAAAAAATGCTTTGGATAATTTGAAGTCACGCACCACTAAGCTAACTCTTTTATACTTAAATTTCATAATACCGCTGTTTGAGAAGTACAATGTGATCCTTCAACCAGAAGAACCGAAAATTCACATTCGGCGGAGACTGAAGCTGCAATTTATCAAAGAGCTGATGGTGGTGTTCGTAGATCCGACTGCAATGTTGTCCAAGACAGTTGTGGAAGTAGATTTGTCTCTGCCTTACAATTTAAAAGATCCAAAAAAGATAACAATTGGTCATGAGGCAAAAGAATTTATCAAGCAATCTACTCTATCAGAACAATCAGTAAAGGACTTCTACCAGTCAGTAAAAAAGTTGTTGCTTGTTTCTGTAAATAATCAAACCTACTCTTGTGGAACTGAGACATGTGGTCATGATGAATTAACAAGCTGACAATATGTACTTCTGTATATGGTAAGTTACTAGTAGATCTTTTAGATAGGCATTAATGTTTGTGTTTTTCACCATTTTTATTTTTATTTTCTGTTCTGTCCAGATCTAGTCTAAATTTAGATCTATATTATGAGGTAAAGTGATTGAGTCACATTTGCCGTCATTTTCTGGGTGCTCGGATTATTAGCTTTGCTTTTTGTGTCTCTTTATTTTTTTCTTCAAATCTCCCTACCAAAAATTGTCAGTCTCCCTATAAGCCAGTCATCAGGGTTGGCAGGTCTGCTAGGATCAATATCACTTTCATGCCTGATTCATTTTCATCAGAATCGTGCGTTTTCATCAACCAAACTTTGCAAAAAAATTGAAGGCCATCATTGTTTACGTCGCCACAGCTAGAACCAACTTCAAGCACTCACTGTAAATCAACGTTTGCAAGAACAGGCTAATAGCCAGCAGTAAAAAATAGGTCAACTTCTGCTTTGAATACGGAAACATTCGAACCGGCGACGGCTCCGTACAATAACAATGTGTAGTAATATTTCTATACTATATGATCGGCGGGCGCAAGCGGGCGATGCCGGGCTCGTTGCTATCGGGTGCCAGCGGGCGATGCAGAGATTGAAGGGTAAAAGAGCGATAACAAAGAACTGTGTGACTATAATTAGTCATGAGTAACTTCCCTTGATTCTGTAATGGCTGGCCACGATCTGTGAATTTTCTTCATTGCGAACCACGAAATTATTGATTTTTTTTTCTTAAATTTTTCTGACGTGACTGATGCGACTGATTGAGAATGGAATCTGATGATGAGAATAAAGTGTTTTTTATAACATGATGATGACTCATGTGATGAATACGGTATTTAGACAAAGTGATGATTCTAATCTAACAGCTCGACAGAGAGTATTGAGTTGGATGATGAAAAATCTAGATCTAGATCAGTCTAGCAATGAGTATGAGGCAGCAGTTGACGACAGAGGTGATAGAATAGATCGTCCAAGTGGATCTACAAATGGAAGAAGAGACACAATGGGTTAGGGAGTTAGCTCATGATCCTGAGACATTCATACAAGCCATACTGAAAATTTCATGATGATATTCCAAGCGAATACTATGTTATGCCTTTTGAATGGAGTGTACTTACTTTTTACCATTTTTGACAAAACCCTTAGCAATGGGCATTACATAGGGTGAAACAGAGATGTCACATTTCCGGGAATACCTGGAAGTCCGGGAATGCTACAGGAGTCGTCTTTTTTTTTGTTGTTGTTGCAAAACCCGGAGGAAAATTTCGAACTGATTTATGGCCAAACTCACCCGGAAGTCAACTGGCGATTTCCGGGGTCACGTGTCGGCCGTCAGCCATATGTTGTTTCACATGGAGCTCAAGGGATAGAGACAGTGTTATTGATACGGATTTCAATGCTGCAGTGATGGATCTGTTGAACTAAACTACTTGTGTTGTGCTAGTGTTGTGCAGCCTATTGTGAAGTATTGTGTAGATAGGCCGATAATGACTATAGGTTAGGTAAAAAAAAGGCTCTAGATAACTGGAATCTCGATAATCTAGATCTAGAGATCTAGATACCCGTGCGAAGTAGAGAAGTACTGCTAGACATAGGGACAGTGTTATACTACGGTTTTTAACGCTGCCACGATGCAATTAATCTATTGTGCTACTTTCTGAACTTGTGTTAGTAGGTTGTGTAACTTATTGTGTAGAGCTAGATCTAGATCTAGGCAGAGTCTGGAGTTTAATTGTTGTTTCCCAGATTTTCAGTAGGCTCTGTTCCAGATCTAGATTCTATCTAGATCTAGATCTAGATCTAGAATCTAGATCTATCTGAATTTTAAAAGTAAGACGCCTGCAAATATCATCATCATCATCAATGTCATTATAATGATATCTTGAACACAGTCACAGTATTCACTATTTACACACAGTAGTATAGATCTAGATTAGATCTAGTCTAGGTTTCGTTTTAAGGGTAGTTTAGGTGACTAGCTGGTAGCTTTACAAAAGAGTAGATCTATAGCCTAGGGCCTATAATAATCTACCTAGCCTTTACAAAGACGTTTCTTGGCTTACTATCACGACTATCAGTTTGTATTTCACAATGGATGAATCCAAGTTTGTGAATAGGAATGGGAGAGTTAATATAAAACAACTTGATCAAGGAGTGAAGAATAAGTTCAACTGGTCATGGATGGAAGAGAAAGATTGCAATGATGAATATCTTTCTGCATACATAAGAAAAGTTGCAGAGCCTGGTATTGCTTACTGCATCACATGCAAAGAAAGGCTGAAATACGGCTCAAGTGGCAAGAAGCTTTTACTCGACCATGCAAAAAACAAGAACCACATCAAAGCACGGAAAGCTTTAAAGTGCACGCAATCATTACCTGCAGCTTTCACAGCCACCAAGAATATGGAGAAGTGTGTCCCAGAAAAAGCGTCAACCCCTGCTCCCTATGGCGCACCAGGAAATATTGTAGACCTGTTCAGGAAAATGCAGTCAAACAGTCCAGCAACAAATGTAACAAAACCTCAGCCTACCCCTGTCAGCATTATTGACCGAAAGTCGAGCCAGGAAGGACTTCTTTGTTGTTTCATTGCAGAAAACTCCTTGCCATTAGGAATTGCACCGAAACTTGTCGCTCTTGCTCAAGAGCTCAGTAAAGACCCAAAGGCACTGAATGAGCTGTCAATGGAAAGGATTAGCACGACGTACAAGCTCAAGCATGGTGTGCACCTATGTATGAGGAAGCGCCTACTACAAACAATGAGAGACAATACATTTTCCTTTAATATTGACGAGTCAACTGCGAAAGGAAATAAAAAACGTATTCTAAATGTACTCGTTTGTTACTACAGCAATGAGTTGGGAGAAAGCGTCACGGACCACTACTGTTCACTGGAAATGACAGTTGTGAATTCTCAATCAGTTTATAATGCAGTGACTCGTCAAATGATGGAAGATGGTGTTCCCTTTGAAAACCTGATTTCAGTTTTGTCCGACTCAGCGGCTTATATGCGTGGCTGTCAGAATGGATTCCAGAAGAAACTGAAGAAAGACGCCCCTCATCTGGTTGACATCGATGGTGATGTTTGCCATCATATACACAATGCAGTAAAGTGTTTCACCACTGAGTTAGACCCTGAGAACCTGCTGTGCAACTTACTAGATGACATCAACACAGACTTCAAGTTCAGTGCAGACTTAAGGGAAGATCTGAAAGCAATCTCTAAACATCTAGACCAGCCCATGTTAACTCCTCTAGAAAGAGTACCCCACAGATGGCTTTCACTGTATGACACTACCGAGCGCCTCATTCAACTGTCAGATCAACTTACTGTGTTCTATTTTCCATGGCTCTCAAAGCAGGACAAGGATATTTATAAGGACATTGTTTCAGGCATTCTCAAAAATACTAGCCCGGACAAGAAAGGGGAGATTATGACAATTCACAATCGCCTTAGACTAAAAAACTTGACACAAGCTGGTAAAGCCAGAAAACAGAGGATTGTGGAGAAACTCTTCTTCAAACGGAAACATCTCCTGTTTCTAATGAGACTTGTGGAAGCAGCCTTACCCCTCTTCAAGTCTTTCACGCTTGTCTTCGAACAAAAAGCTCCACTAGTGCACAAGTTGCATGACAAGATGCTTGAAACGTTAAGGACTTTCCTGGCAAGTTTCGTCAAAGTAGAGTGCCTATCAGACAGACAGCTATTGTCACTGAACCCAGGAGACAAGGCCATCCATCTACCATTGAAGGCAATATTCACGGGCAAAGCAGCGGCTGCGGTTCTTACAACCATGCACCAGAATGACAGGACTGCTCAGCTTCAAACAGTTAAGAGTGCCTACGTTACCTGTGCCATCTACTTGCAGAAGAAGTTGCCCATTAAAAACAAGCTCTTGCAAGCACTCTCTGCTCTTGATCCATTTGCTCATGGGCACACATCTTCAGAGAATGCAATGAAGAATCTCGCAGAACACTTTCCTACCGTCATCACTCCAGACAAGCTTGATGATTACCTGAGAGAAGTGAGAGAATACCATCTGAACCAGAAGCCCTCTCCCTCAGATGAAATTCGGCTTGACCACTGGTGGGCCAAAGTCATGCCTGCTTACCCATGCCTTGCATCTGTAGTTAAGGCATGCTTATCAATATTTTGTGGTCCTGCAGTTGAACAGTCTTTTTCGATGATGAACTACATCATAACATCAAAGACAAACAGGCTTGATGTCACCACATATGCTGCATATCAAGGCATCAAGTACTACCTCATGGCCAGAAAGCAAACGGCAGTTCAGTTATTTTCACGGACTGATGTGGTCTTTGATGCTGTGGATAAAGCTATGGTTTTTCATATACAAACTGCCAGGCAACGAGTGGTAGATAAACCATGTCAGAAGTCCAGTACAGCTGCTTCAGAGAAGAAATCTGCCCACAAGAAAGCAGATGAGGAG
Organism: Tylodina fungina; assembly: GCA_031762815.1. Classification (NCBI taxonomy): domain Eukaryota; kingdom Metazoa; phylum Mollusca; class Gastropoda; order Umbraculida; family Tylodinidae; genus Tylodina; species Tylodina fungina. The sequence continues at coordinate 7,832 of JAUEKS010319934.1, read as the reverse complement.
ATTGCTGCCATTGCGAGCAGCAACTGACAGCGACAGTCTCACGCTCCAAAAGAGATGGCAGTAAAAACTTCAACCCATCCTGTAAGTAGAAGTGAGTAACAGCATTATTTTCTGTAACAATTTTAACCATTTTTCAACCCAGAGGCCTTCTCAGGGCCTCTCAAGAAGGAAAAAAAAATCCTAAAATTTTTCACCCCGACCCCGCCCCCCGCGTTCAAAGAATTTGGTCTGGGGGCTGTGACATCTCTGGTGAAAACAGGCGAGCAAGTTAAGGGTTAAATGAAGGTAAAATAAAGGGATATCACTAAGAAAAGACTATACTGGTAGTGTGAATCCACAAGGCAAAGTCGATCATAGAATCGATTTTGGCTGTGATATTCTGATAAAGGCTGTGTGCAAAGCAAGTAGGACTATAGACATCAATTGTAAGAGTGATGTTCTGCACTAAAAAGGGACATTGTTCAGTTCGGAGCTGCTTTGGTGGTTTCTAGTTTCCTGGCTTGAAGAAATCATTTGATTGTTGACTGCCTTCTTGTAGTGAACCAATTCGCACACCTTGTCTTCAGTTTGTGAGATCACATCAATACCTGTAGTGTGTAGCTGTTTGTGGGCTGCTGGTAAAGCGCCTATGTGTTTCAATCACTGCTTTTGCTTCCTTGCTTGAATTGAAACAGTTCAGTCGGTGAGGTAGCTTGCTTATGGGCACTGCATTTCATTGATCAATGAATGATCGTTTTTGTTGGCTTTGGTAGCCTCATGGCGAGAAATGATTACATTGAATAAGAGGCATACAATGGCATTGCCGTCTCCCAGCTTTGACTCATTGACTTACCGGCCATCAACAGCCATCTTTTGACTTAACTCATTCCCACCTAGATCGCCTGTTATAAAAAGGTGCACTTTTCTATAACGGGTAGAGATACAACCCTAACTTCGGTGTGATCAGAGGACAAATCACGGAGCTGGGAGGAGTTCAACCAAGACCGAGCCACTGGTCTAGTGGTTACATTGCATTGCATAACACCTTTGGCCAGCGTGGAGCTGGGAGGAGTTCAAGAAGAGTCAGGGGCTGAGTGATTACATTGCATTGCACAAAACACTTGGCCAGCGCGGAGATTAGCCCTCTGGGCTGGGTGCCGCCGCTCTTCGCACCTCTTTCCTCCGTGGGTAACAAGGTAGTGTGAGAGACTTGCTGACTTGCTGCTGCATAGACCTGGGGAGGGGTCGAAGAGGAGGTCGGGTGGCGAGATAAGCTTTGTAAGCAGCAGACCTCTGCCTGCCGCTCCTGTGTATGACACAACAGGGGCCATGTGTTTTGGGGGTATTGCGAGAGAGCCAAGTACCGGTAGCTGAAGAGAAGGCGCATTTGAAGCTGACCAACCGCTAAACAGGTGGTCACAGGCGATCAATGCGGGAACAGTTGCAAGAATGAATCATCATGTTATGCCATGAAATCGCGGTGGGAACGAACAGGAGTGATATGGGGCAGGGTTTTCGGGTAGAGGGGTGTACCTTAGATCTATTAGCATTCAAGGAGGGTGGGGAAGGTCAGACGTAACGAGTGCGAAAAACGCGATGTGCGAAAAAGAGCCTAAAACAGCTCCAAATCCGCCATTGCTTAGGTGGGAATGAGTTAACTAAATACAGTCGGAACCATTTATAACGACTCTGGTTCGTTATAACAGGATTGCTGTTATATCAGTGACATATGGAATCCTAGTTATTTCCTTCTCTAAATCTACAGTAATATATTCCTCTTGTAACAGTGAGCAACAGTTACATTTCAGTTATAACAGTGAATCCTGGGACTCGCAACGTCGATCCAGATTCATAATTTTATTGGATGCCCGTCAGCACAATTTCGATTGATAATCAGCCATTCCATGGTCTCACTATTCATTTCTATCTGGGAGGGAAGGAGGGAGTGGGGTAGTAAAATGCATAGAAAGGTTGTCTGTCTGATCTCAGCGGTGGAGGTCCAAACGTCTAGATCTACACCTCGTAATGACATGTAACACCGGGCTACGGCTTACTTTCGCTTTAACTTCAACTCCACTACGAGACCCAACATTTTCTACTCCAACAGGGAGTCCCACTGCCTGGGACAATAGGAGAAATGAGTGCTATTGATTCTTTTGACTTAACATTGTATTGATGGGGATGAGCGCTATATAAATGCTATCTATTATTATTATTAAATGTTTTACGGCCTGATGCCTATTTCCTGGCAGTCAGCAACTAGACTGTTGCTACTATATAGACTACGGATGCTTGACCTTCACCTTCTCAAAAGTTGGCTTTTACAACACACTGGGCAAGCGGCATTACTATTCTATATGGGTGAGGCACGACCATGCAATAGGAAATACTGGGTTACATGGTAACGGTAGCAAGAAATGTACATCAACTCGACAATGGAGGCAAAAATGTTGCTAGTTTAAGTTCTTGTCCCCAACCAAACAGCTAATACTATTATTAGGGCGCATTCACACCAAAAGCGAGAGCTAAGCGAGAAAACCCGCTAGTAGAGGGAAAAATTACTTCTGTGTTCACACCGAAAGCGATTATCGCTTTTCACCGGCTAGTGCCTCGCTTTGTGCTCACTAGCTGATCGCTCGGTTCCAGTTTGTGTGTTGGTAAGTGTGTAGGATATGAACCAGTCAGGTTCATTTTCTCAGCAATCTCTTTAAAATGTTTCTTCTTGATGTCCCGGTTCATAAAATTCATATCCTGTTTCTTCCAGAGAGAAGGGAACTCTTGCGCAAGAGTAATAAATGTCATTGTTTGTTCAGTATTCATTTTGTTAATGACGACTGGTGACCATTGACAGTGACAGGTTTGTAGCGATGTAGATCTAGGACGTTGAAATACTCAATAGAGTCACGGTCACTGTAAGTTTTGGCTGGAAAGGTGCTGCTCTATTTAGTGCCGATGCACTACCAACATCCAACGCCCGCTAGCGAGAAGCAAGGAAAAATACCTCGGCATTTCTTCCCGCTCGGTACTAGTGAGGGACTAGCGGGTCAGCTAAGCTCTCGCTTGTTGGTGTGAACAGTCGTTGCATACAAAGAACAACTTTTCTATCGCTTAGCTCGCTCGCTTTTGGTGTGCATGCGTCCTTATACTGCAGGTATTCAGGCCTTTGCCTTATGAAAAATCAATCGCTACAAGACACTGGGTGTGTAGCTACAACAGCCATCTCACAGTTGGCACTGGATCACACGGTACCAGTAACAAGGAAATGTTCTGTGACCTGGCATAGTATATATACTTGATGAAATTATTAACAATTCGGATATAGACCTAGATCTAGAGAATCTAGTTCAAGTTACGATAGTGAAAGAAGATGGAGATGATGATGGCAAAGCGGTAGATCTACGAGGAGAGGCATTCAAAGAGGCAGAGGCATAGGAAGACATTTTTTTTTTCTTTCATATGACATCTCATCTCCGTTTCCTTCAGTTTGTACTCCCATCTGATGAGAAACATGTGACATAAGTATATTTTATTTATTTACTTTCATCTAAGATTTAAGTATGCTCTATAAGTTTCATAAGGCTATGCTGATTTCTTCATAATTAGGATTAAGACATCTAGAGCGCCCTTCGTATAACAATAGATAATACAGAAAACTGAAGAGTAACAGACTAATGTGATGACCTTCTTTGAACAGACCAATATGTGATAACATTCACTAGGAAAGTTTGTAAATGTGTAGAAGTTAGAAAACAATACTATACCAACTTTTTAACTACTTAAAAAAATAACCACCAACTCAGTTTATCTCCATAAGGCCAGTATTGTCAATGATGTCACAATTCTGTATTCCACTTCAAGTCACAATGATGTCACAATTATAATAATAATACCTGCAAGCAGATCTACTTCCACTGTTTGTGCATGTAAGAACTAGTAGTAGCATATGGCTACATCTCCACACTGAAAGTCTTCATTGTGGGAATGTGGATCCAGAAGAGGGCAAGCCTTGTCTGGACACCGGATGACATGTAAGAACTTGAAGACCGCTAACCAGTGTTCCTTACCAACTGGTCGAACTTGGCCAGCACAGATTCCATCTTCCCCTCAAGGCTCACCAGGGCTGCCATACATAACTCCGCTTCTTGGACACTGGATGACAACTTTTCTTCTACTTTGGCCATGTCCTCGCTGAGAAGATTGGATTAGACTCAATGAACGCAGAACATCTCCACCCCACCCCCCACTCACACACAAATAAAAGTCAAGTCCCATGTACGTAAAAATGCAGATTATGTCAAGTGCAACGAGAACAATTTTGAAAATGCACAGATAAACCCAGACAATGTTGATAAACCTAGACAATTTTGATCATACCAAGCTAATTCCCCGCCACCCCCCCCCCCCGGGTTTCTCCAAAAGAAGGCACCCATATAGTGTTGAAACTATCTCTATTGAGAACTTCCTAACCGATGCTTCATTTGATCAAGTCGAAGTTGGGTGTAGAATGTGATGAAGCGGTTTCATATGTTTATATATATATTTTTTTTATAGTAAGAGTTTTACGGCGCTCGCAACTCCATAAGGTTATAAATGGAAGCTGAACATGCAGGAATGGACCGTGAAGTACACCAAATGGTTGTCATGGGAGCAAATTTCAGTGAATATTGCAACAAGGGAAGGTCATTTTCTGCTCAACAAGACATAAATCCAAATCCAAAACATGGGTAGAGAGCTGGACTCGAAATAAAAGAAAACATACTGTAGTTGGGTGTTGGAGTCATACAGCCTGCAGTTTGTGGACCGGTACGTCTCCAGGAGTTTCTGGTCGTTCTCTGTGGCCTCCAGCCTGGTCCTGTAGTCTGTAATAGCCTCTAAATACAGCTGTTTCTCCGCTTCCAGGAACTGGTTGGTGTTTCTCAGTTCCTGGAACACAGCAATCAGGAAATAAATTTGGTGTAAACCTTGTCCACTCGGTAGATGGCTGTCAAACGAGTGTAATTTCATAAACTAGACTCAGGATTAATTCCAATTTCTGACACATAAAAAAAAAATGAACATGTCAATGTTTGGGAATCAATTATAATAGTCATCAATTATGTGACAGCTGCCCCTGATATTGTATGTCACAAAGCACCACTAACGCATCCAATGCATCCTCACGGTCAACATCATATTTTCTCTCTATAAGTTTGATTCCATGTTCCTTTAGGTTTGCCTCTTGGTCTAGACCCCTCAACTTCTATGGTTATATAGAGCACTCAACATCGTTCAACTTTAAAATTCAGGTCTGCTAATGTCATTAAAATTTCTTTCTTCAGCTTTCAGGCTGCTCTTATAACAAGTGTACACTTGTCTGGAATGTGTGAGACAGGAAAGGGCTCTTAATTTAGAAGTTGTTTTTGACCAGTATGTACCTAGTGTAAATTTTTAACTACCGAAGATTCTATACCATACACATAGTAAATATGGAGCATAGTAGCTAAAAACCATTGGGCTTCTCCTTCAAAGCCCACACAATGCAGTTGGAACAACTAGTTTCATATAATAATAATAATAATAATAATAATAATAATAATAATAGATAGATAGATAGATAGCATTTATAGCGCTAATCCCTGTTAATATAAGCTCTTAGCGCTTACACACTATTATTATCGTACTGAAACCAGCTCAACTCCCTGAGGGGTATACAGTACAGGCGGCCAGTAAGAAGCTCATACTAACATACTGACAATATCGTTCACTGCCTATAGTCGGGTACCCATTTTACATCTGGGTGGAGTGAGGAAATTTGTGAGAAAATGCCTTTCCCAAGGACATGCCAGATGCTCAGCACTACCAGGATTTGAACCCGCGGCTCCTTGATCATGAGTCTGGCAGATTAACCGCTAGACCACTGACGCCACAAAAATCCAAACCTGTGAGACCGGCACTCAATCCTGATACTTTCAGTTCAGCAGAAAGCTACTTAACTAACAGCTAAGTGCCTCATGTTAGCTGCACTGATAAAAGATTAGTATATACAGCGCAGCTCTTATCAAAACATACATTTACTAGTCAGGTATCACTTATCGACCGTATTGCGCCATTAGGCGACAGTGATCACGTCAACATTTCACTTACTACCAATGTACAAGCTTAAGATAAAGCGTGAAAAATGTCAACAAAAGACAGTCAGGACATGGATGAACACCAACACTGAAACAATTCAAAACTGTTTTGATTCAACTGACTGGAGTGTATTTCTAAATTTGTGCACTGACTAAAATGAACTCACGGATACTATCAATTGTTACATTCTTTTTTGGTGAGGACATAGAGAAGAGATAAAATCGTATCCAAACAACAAGCCTTGTGTCATGAATTAACTGAAAGATCTACTTAGAGAAAAGAATAAAGCGTTCCGCGAAAAAAAAATGAAAGTGAATTTAAGAAACTTAAATTCAAGTGAATTTAAGAAACTTAAATTCGAAGTGAAACGAAAAATAAACGTTTGCAAAGACGCTTATAAAGAAAAAAATCGAAAACAATTTTTAGACAAACAACTCTAAACAATGTTAGGATGGGGTAAAATTGATCACCGGCCATGGCAAATCCAGAAGTCAAGTCAAGACAGACAACAAGGAATTAAATAAATTTTACTGTCATTTTGAAAGAAATGATTTCAGCAGTATCCACCATGGCTTGAAACACATTTGAAATTACATTTACAAGAACCAATCAATGAAATTACAACTGTTGAGAATGTTCACCATTTGTTTATGAATGTCAATGAACGCAAAGCGGCAGGCCCAGAAAAAACAGTGGTAAGGTACTAAACACTTGCCATAATGAACTGGCCCGAATTGTCACACACATTTTCAATGCTTCATACAGCGAACACACTATTCCTTTAAGTTGGAAGACTACTGAAATTATTCCTATTCCAAAGAAACTAAAGATTACCTGCAATATTAATCTTAGGCCTGTCGCTTTGACGTCAATTGTTATGAAATTGAAAAGATAATTAAGACTAAACTATTTCACAAGTGGATAACAACCATTCAATTTGCATATAAACCAAAAAGGGGCACCGAGGATGTGGCCCTCTGGCTTTTGGATAGGATTTTTAGACATACTACTGATACCCCTTACAAGGATGTGGTTCTCTGACTTTTGGATAGGATTTTTAGACATACTGATATCCCCAAGTCCTATACCAGTCTACTCCTCTTTGTGGATTTTTCATCCACTTTTATTTACTTTTTATACTATTGAGCTACATTTACTCATTGAAAAATGTTTTTAATTTGATGTGAAGAATGACACAATTCGCTGGCGTTTGGGCTTTTTAACATTCTGTCCACAGTTTGTAAGACTAAATGGTATCACGTAAAACTGTGAAATTTTGAAAACTGGAGCCCCTCCCAAGGGTGTCCATTATTATACTCTCTGTACACAAATGATTTTAAAAATTAGTACAGGGATGTTGGCGTTGTTAAGTTTGCTGATGATACAATATTATTGGTGAAATAGGACAGACAAATGACGAATTCCATCGAGTTAGACCCCTTAGCGCGATTTTTTTACCACCTTCAATAATAATTATATAAGTATACACAATTTGCCTTGTTTTGGTTTGTGGACATGAAATGTAATAAAGAAACTACAAAACCAAGGAATTTTGATTTTGTTGTGATTTGTATTTTGTGTGTGTTACTATGTGTGCGCATGCATGAAATCAACGTCACATCATCTACTCTCATTATTGCATTTTATAAACTGAGGCTGGTGACCTTAAAATTGGATGGATTTTGTTTGTTTTTGCACTAAACACAAATATAGAACCCAGAAAAGCTTCATTAAAAAAAAAG
>JAUEKS010319824.1:0-11606 GCA_031762815.1 Tylodina fungina | reverse complement strand
CCCTCCTAGGATTCTTTGTTCTAGGTCGATCAATGAAGTAATATTGGAATGGTCCATTATTATAGACTGTAGGTGTCTCAAGGTGTTTGTAAGCAATCAACTCTGCTCTGAGTGACCAGTGATAGGAAAGGATAAGACACCGCCTCTTCCCCCAATAAATAATGGCCTAACCAGATACAGACACTATGCAAATGAGCATTCTTTTGTTGTGGCTGAAGTGTCTGACCAATCAGAAATGGTGTGTTTGTCAAACTAATTGAAGACGAAAATGAGAGCATTCCTAAGGTCACCCATCTCGGGTGGGAATATCCGTCACACGCAGCTAACGGAGGGCGGAAACGAAGGCGAGTTTATCCAACGCCTGCAGCAACTAAGAAAGAGTTGGTAAAACGATGGCGGAAATACACGTGCTTAGCAGGTTGAGGGTTAAGGAAGTGTATTGGCCCCTTACTTCTCGCATTGCCAGACCATTGTTATAATGCTTCCAATAGTCACTCCAATGAACAAATTTTAAAATGCATTTTTTCCGCGAACCAAAAATGGTTGGATTTCATCTGGGGTTTTTTATGTGGCTGAAGGATTTATTCCAACTGTTATGCACAGGCCAAAATGAATGGTCTTATTTTTGGACGGACATACCAGTTAGCCTAGCTTTGACACAGTGAGCTTTGCTGGGTCAAGAGTATCCTTCCTTACTGCCTCTAGCCACATTTTTCTCATATAAAGCAGTCGCTGGACCAGACCTGTTTTGGTGTTCAGAGGAAATTGTGGTCAGTGGCAGTCAGGAACTACATTGTCCTACTGGCGAAGGTGTGAGCCATAAGTCATTTTCTAAAGTTTTTTTTGTAGAGAATGGAAACATGCTGCAAAACCTGAGCTAGCCCTATGCAGGCTTTGCTATGGCAGGTCTATTTCCCTTCAATCCTGATGACAAGAAGAAAAAAAGAACTCACAAAAATGAAGAGAAATAAATTTTAGAAAAGAGAAAAAGAAAACTCAAAAGGACGTAATAAAGGATAGGCTGAAAAGAACATGACTGGAGAAGAAAAGGAGCCTGTTAGAGATGGAAAAGAGAAGAGAATTAGAGGAACAGGAAGCAGTAAGTGCAAGGGGAGAAAAGAAACTAAAAGGAAGAAAGGCAGATTATCAAAGGAAAGAAGGTAAAAAAAAGGAATTAAAAAGGTGGAATCGAATTGTAGCGTTGATGATACCTGTAGTGAATCCTTGTTGACGGAGAAGCCTATTTATAGGTATGATGATTATGTATTGAGTCAGTGAACACCGGCGTGTGCTTGAGGTGCTATGGTGAAGGGGACTGATGAGTGGAATCAGTGTTGTACTTGTGATGGATGATGGGATGTACAGTGTGTGACAGATGGTAGTGTGGGAGAGAAAGGGTTGGATGAGCTGAAAGTGGGTGGTGGATGAACGAAAAGAGCAGGGGATTTGATGGCATGGATTTGGGGGTGGGGTGGAAGGAGGGAGAGAGAAAGGGGTTTAGAGGGAAAGAGAAGGAAGTAGAGTGGGAAAGTAGACAATTATTTTATACATTGTAATTTTGGTTGCATTGATGCAATGCGCATTCATACTAGCACATAATATGCGATACTAGCAACGCTGTTGTATCTTACATCTATATATTAAATAAAGTAGTTCCATCAACTTGTAAAATCACAGCATAGCCTTGAATTAATTAATTGAAACATTGTTTTGTTTTATTAATTTCTTGAGTAGGCTGTTTTTAAATACTCAATTTTGTGTTGTGCCAAAGTTGTCAGCACCGTCTGAAAAATGTAGCCGCACAGAGTTGGTAGAAAAAATAATAACTGTCACTGCCTAGGATAAAAAAATATGGCTGTTTAATTGTACCAACATCTGTCAAGGGCAACTTGATAGTTATGGAAATGCATCATTCATGGTTTTACATTAAATGGGTGCTTAGTCAGGAACAAAATAACAGGGTAAGGTGTCATCCATCCCCACCCACCCTTCTCGGGGGGTCTCTGTGATGTAGTGGTTAAGCCACCGGCCACAGAAGACCAAGACGAAAAGTTACGGGTTCGAGCCCAGGTTCACCCAAGATTTTTTTTCAGAGTTTTCTCTGACCCACGGCTCGTGTGGAGTCACGTCCTAACGGAGATGGACGTTTAGAACGTAGATCCCACCTCTGATATAACCTTAATGTGTTGAAAAGGGGTGTAAAACTCAAATCATTCATTCATTCCACCCTTCTCCTTGGGACGAGTAGCTCAGGATTGTAGGTGTTCTGTCTGAAGAAGATACAACATTCCGGGTTCGATCACAGGTCTATGCTGAGTAGTGATTTGTCTTAAAACTCTATCGGAAACAGGCTATACTATTCTATAAACTAGGAGGTCCCGTGCACAAGTGATGCATGTTAAAAAAAAAGCCCATGGCAGTTGAAAGTCGAAAGAAGAGTATGCTTGTGCTGCTGCACGATAAAATTTCTGAATTCTAAAATTCTACCCATTATTTCTTATCTTACACCATGTTGTTGATCCTTTCCCAGCCCCCAATGTGTGGATAAATGGGGAATGTAGAAGGTTGGTGTTAGGAAAGCAAGGTATATGATTGTAAAAACAAGTTACCGAAAGTAAACGAATGAATATTAACTGTGGCAACCCTGCAAAAGAAAAAAAAATCCGAAGAATTATATTCTAGAAAGAAGAAATTCTAGTGTTCACGGTTCACTTGAGTTTTCATTCAAATAGAAACTAGTTTTGCTTTACGGCAGTTTAAAAGAAAATTCCTATTCCTGTGTTGCTCTTAGGCAAGCTACTCAGAGACCACAAACATAGCTAGATAATACTAACCCTATTCAATCAATCAATCAAGTGCAGAGCCCTGTAGCATTGACGATCATGTCCTTCCACACATCTTGATCCCTCGTTGCTGTCAGGTGGTTATTCGAACCCTGAGCGCCATGCGACCCTGCCAGAGTTTTGTCACTTAAATAACCTATTTGTGTTGCAAGTGACATAAAACTTTACCTCAACTCATCTCAACCTGCTAGACTGTCTGTCATCTTTTATTGTTGTCTACCTCTGCTATTCCTTCGTTCGAATTTTTCAGTAGTCACAAAATGTACCAGTTTCTTTTTCTCATCCTGCGCTGAAATAGTTGATTGTCAATTTCGAATATTGCCGATCAATGATCTTCTAGAGTTTGCTTTCCTAATCATGGTTTCATTTGATTTCTTTGCTGTCCATGGAATACGAAACAATTTTCTTACAAGCCATATCTCTGTTGCCTCTAATTTCTTTTCTTCTGCTTTACAATTGTTCATGAATGCCTTTCATCCATATATCAAAATAGGTTCAATGTAACCCTGTCACTAACCCTATTTAAAAATATAAAGAAATTCTTTCAATTAATTTCTAGGTGTTTGGAAAAATATACATGTGCCCCTGATGAGTTGTGATAGTTGATACTCACTCAAATGCAATTATTTAAATGTTGAGATCAATGATTTAGCAGTGCTGAGTTCTGCGAGATAACGTTAGTAACCCTTGTAATGACACTTCAAGCTTATACAGAGATCAGAGATTATATCTGTTCAAAAGCAATTTACAGTACTTGTGGTCAGATCAACATTGTAGTGCAAGTAGAGGTATGTCATTGGAGGAGTTGTGTAAATTATTCTTAGGTATCGAGCAGATGATGCGACTATCTGCCCCATGATCGTTAAATATAGTGAAAGTAGGGGGCCTACATTGTATGACACTTTTAATTACCTCATAAAGTTTATATATATATATATTCGCTACAGTAACTCTTTCATCTTGCATCAATATGTTTTCATTGTTCAAGAAACATGCTGAAAATATTTTACATTTAAAATAAAAATGAATACAATTCTCATTTTTTAATCACTCTAATCATACCTGGCTTGTTTTCAGAAACATTGTTTTCCACTGTTGACTATTGAAATCCTGTACAAGATGTGTTTGTGTTTATTTAAGTTTTAAATCGAGGTATTCAATATATTTTTTCAGATGTCCTGATCGAGAAACAGCAGGATGTTTGGTATATCATGGACAAGGCTTTTACTTGGTGCCTTTGTTGGCTACATGGCATACACCGTATATATTATGTACACCATCTTCAAGCCCCCAGTTTGCTCAAGTGGCAAGCACTGTATTCAACCTTACATGAAGATGAAGCCTAAATTAGCGGTATGTTTGTAAAATGAAGTTGGCTTTTCTCAATTTATTACGATATTTGTTGCACTGCATGCATTCTATTAGCTCTATTACTATTACTGGAGATAATGCAATCAGTTCAAATCTTTTTATTAATTTTCACCAACATAGAGCATGTAGCCCAAGACTCGCTACTTTAATCCTTATCCACTATGTCTTCCACACTTATGACCTTTAGTTTATTATCTTCTCATATTCCATTCTACCAATATATTCCAGCTCAGTTTTGACGTTTCATCATTTCTTCATAAATGGAATTAATATTCTTACAAGTTTTTCTAAGTTTATACGTTTTCTTTAAGCATTTCAACGTTAAATACCTTATATGACAAGATTATACTCGCTACATAGGTACGTTTACCTCAAAACATCCATGAGTGCAGAGATAAAAATGTTTTGCTCCTTTTATAGACCAAACAAATTCTGATTCTGTAAATATCTAAAACTAAGAATTCATTTTATTTTTCCTCCCTTGTTCAGGTGTTTAATGTCCGTTGAGTGAACTTTTAGAGTAGACTGTACCGAGTGAAGACAATTGCCGCGTTATTTTAATTTTGTATCCTAGTCTATACATAAAATTAACTGCCTCCTAACTAAATATACTATTTTCATATTCCAGTTACAGATATTTACATCACTGTCTGCAAGTCCCAGAAGCTCTTTGACTAGCATCTGGAATTATGACAACTTTACTTATTTGGAAGAGGCAGAAAAGTATTAATAATTGTTTGTACTATTATGTGATTATCTGACTGTCAGTTGTCAGCACTCTTAGAACACTGGGAATTTCATGAATTTTATGTTGTTGAAGCTAAGATTCCAGATCCGGAAAAGAGACTTTGATATTCTTCGTATCCATTTTCTATTTGTATTGTGGTGTGTTAAATTGCTTGATAACATATTGAAAATGAGAAAAAAGCGTACTGACTAGGAGTGGCTAAAATTTTTACCTTTAAATGTGATTGTAAGATTAAACCCAGTTTTCAGTCTGTTATTTGTGAGTGTAGGAAAAATAGTGACAAGTGGATTATAAAATGATGAAAATAGAAATTGTTGATGTAGAGAGGTCACACCCTAGGCATAGACTTAAATTAGCATGGAATATAACTGTTGAGAACAAATAGGAAATTAAGAGAATATGTGGAGGATGCGGTATAATGCTTGTATAGTACCTCTTTGTATTATGTTCTATGTGTGTCAATGATGTATCCATTTACTGACTGGTAGTGTTGTCTTGATGTGCGCAACATTTATATGGTTGCAGCTTCTTTTTGTGATTGTGGTAGCATATTTGGCGTATTACCTTGGACATGTTCTCATTTCAGGAAGGTGGATGTCAAGATTCCAATGAAGACTCGGAAAAATGGCACATTGTATGTTCATGCTTTTCTGTATCGCCGTGGGGCAAAGGCAGAAACCGATTATCTCTCACACCATGTGTCCAGAATTACAACATTTTCTTTGCCTCTAGCTTCATTTATCAACTTACTCCATGACAGTGACCCTGCGGTAAATTTACAGCTTTTAATTTTAAACAAAATTCTTTTCACAAACATAATTTTTGGCTTGAAATTATGCGTAATGGTAGCTGATAGGTAGTTTGGATGAATGATGGGGAAGATCAGAAATATTGGTACTGTTAAGGATGGTTGATGTACCGGTATTTGTAAAACATATTTGGTGATCAGCAGCATGCCTCAGCCATTGATATAAGTTAAAAATTGTGTTCGTGTGATATTGTTTAAAATCCAGTCATTCATATTATTACAGAGAACTTTTCTTTTTGAAAGCTACAGAAATTGTAGGGCACGTACACCCCTTAAAAAATTAAATAAATGAGCAGATCCTTCTCCTCCCCCTCATCCCCCCAAACCAAATCATTCACCCACCCTCTCCCCATCACCTTCACCACTGCCACCACCACCACTACCATTAAATCAATATTTAAATAGAGTATAAAATAACAAGTAATAGTTAAATTTGATTTGGGAAATACGGACTGCAACAGTCACATATTGATCCTTCTGGTATTTCTTTCAGAATAAAACCAATGGACTAAAGTCACCTCAGCAGAAGACTTTAGGCCGGCCGCATGCTCACTGGAGACAGCGTGTCTGTGTTACTGTAGCAGGGGACGAGGTTGCCTTAGATCAAAGGAAAATAGCCGGTGAATTACATTCTTTTTTCAGGTAAAACCCACGTCGTTTGAACCAGATATCTTAGTTTGTAGCGTTATCAATTGAGGCATTGATGAAGTGAGAAATTTTCAAATCAATGATTTATTTTTTTTAGTCGGGAGTTAAGTGATTTAGTGTTTTGATAGTGTGTTTGACACTTGCATTACATGTTCCTGAAGGCCGATTTAAACACAGTGATCGGACTCAAGGAATGGCTTAGGAAGGTCCAATCCCACGTCCCTGAGGACGATCTAGGCGAAAAACCATGGAGAATAAAGGGATAAAATATTCCTCCCTTAGGTCCGATCGCTGAAATCAAGCATTGCTTGATATTTTGTGGACCAAACATCAATCCACGAATGGGAAAGCCATAGTGATTGATATTTCCGGTAATTGTATCAAAGCGGTGGAACATTTTGAAGAAATAAAATAAAATTTTTTTGTGATTAAATAACCAAAGTAAGCCAAAATTGCAAATTGCAAAATCAGCGACCAAGAATTACCAAAGTCTACACATGCAGATCACTTTTCGTTGCTTCGTTTAAAATATATTTATTTAATTAGCATTCTTCATCATTACAACCCCCTCCCCCTCAAGCAGACCTGCCATTTATCCTGATTTTTATTAGATGTTTAGAGCAGATATCCTAATTTTTTTTAGCATTGTAAAAATACAGAATTTTTTAACGTATTCTTCATTGTGTTAGTTGATCCTGATTTTTTTCTCAAATACTGATTTTTTTGACTGGGTATCCTGATTTTACTTAAAATCTTGTGGCAGGTCTGCTCAAGTAGCCTACCTATACAGCCTACACAATAGCATTGCAAGCAGCTCAACTGACAATGGATACATGGTCTAAGGAAACGTCATTAATTTTATTAAAAAATACAGTTCATTTGACTGCCTTTGGAAAGTGAAATCAAAGGATTATAGTAATAGACGAGAGAACAAGCTTATGAAGAAATAGTGGACTATGTTAAATTGCTCAAACCTGAGGCGGACAAGGATTGTGTCACAAAGGAAATAGGCCTATATAACTTGCCCAATGCTTTCAGCTTTCAGAAAGCAATTGAGAAAAGTTCATTCACAATGTTCCAAATGTTCTCTTTCGCTTTCATTTTTCTTAAATCGCAAGCACACATATAGCAAGCACGTTATCCAAAACATTATCAGACATCTTTTGTGGTAATGACGCACAACGTCAAGGGTCGATCGCCAGGTGTAAATTTGGAGATCTTACGGAAAAAACGTTGAGGATGGCCACACAGGGCAAAACTTCTAAAGGGAATATCCTCATGAGTTCTGCCCCTATGTGTAAATCGGCCTTTGCTACTCTTAACTGATTTTGTTGTAGAATATTTGATTACCTCTACCTTTGTTCTTCAAATAATAAAGTATGAAGGCGACTTATGCTAATGTTTTCATGATCAAATTCAATCAGACAGTGTATTAATATTTTTCAGAATCACTGCAGATGGAAAACATTACATGCCAATTGTGTTCTTTGATGAGCTGGGATACAGAACCAAAGATCTCTTGGTAAAACAGTGATACTATTTATTCTTTTTCTAGAGGCTTGCTAGGTTAAGAATTGTAATCAGTCACCATATAACAACATCAAAATTGGAGACGCTGGAATTCTTTGTGTACAGCACAACTCTAAACATGTCCTCGTATTGAATAGCTAAGAAGGATTAGTCGTAGCCATTAATGATAAAAGCAAAGCTCCTATGTGTGCTTCTTCCTTTTCAATATATTGTCACTAAAATGACTGGTTTTTTTCTAGCCAGGCATTTCCTAATCAGGATTTTTGACTTCCCTAGCTGAAATTTGGCACTTGTTATCTACATTTTTCTACTCATAACTCTTTTACTGAATCTTTGTCTTCCGAAACCTAGCTTTAGACTTACAGATTCTTTGTGATCTGTTTTCTTTTCCGAAACTGACTTCAGTCAAACCGCCACTCATGATTGATCCTGCTGTAATATTCCAGTATATACTTTGAAGTGAAAATATGTAGACCATCATTTTGATTGAAAAGAAAGCATTAAAGTTTTCCAGCTTTCACAAGATGTAAGCCATATGATGATAATACTTTCCAATGCATTCTTTCCAGCCGCTGATAGAAGCACAATGAGAACGCTATATGTGTTTCGAATGTAAATATGATTACATATCCTGGTATTGTTACATGCAATAAAGCTGAATAGACTAAGATATGCACTTGAGTGGTGCAGCTGTATGCGGATAGGTGGCCGATATGACAGCTCTTACTATTGGGCCTATCTCCCACCAGCCCCTCAACGAGAGCTCTTCTGACATGCCCCTGACCATCAGCTATTCCCCTATATCTATTGGAAAGATGAGGATGTGGATCAATATTCAGCACTCATTCAAAATGTTGATGGATCTCGGTAAATATTACATTATTCCTATTCATTTCATCCTTAGAACCATTTTGCTTAAAATTTTTTTTCAAGGCAATTCATAGGGCATTGTGTGATTGTACGAAAGTGGTTGTAAATATCAATTTCAGTTTCATTTCTTTTTGCATATTATTTTATACATACCGTTTACTCAGTACGTGTTGTTCACCACTTACAATATCACATGATGCATGCTGATTATACGACTTCACATATTACTTTAAAAAAAAAGAAGAAAACAATGTAAATAGCATTTGGTTCCTCTTGCCTTCTGTTTTCGTTTCCAGTATTATGAAAACATTGAAATATAGTAGTTACTATTCACTTTTTACTTTGGATTTGTTTACAGGTTTCACTGAAAAAGATACAGATGAAATCAAAGGCATCTTTGCTGACACCAACTTCTATTTGCTCATGCTCACATTTACAATAGCAGCTTTTCATGTGAGTCATCCTCTTCATTATGATCGTTTTTTTTCTTTTTTTGTTTGTATTCTCTGATGACTGTTTTCCCAAAATGACATTGTCCCCTCCACCCTCAAACCCCTAAATTTCTTATCTTTCTCTACTAATTTATTCCAGGTTTATTTACATGTAGAGCTACCTCTTGATTTCGTTGTTGCCGGCTGTGGCTGGCCCTGCTGGTCAGAAAATTTCTCTTATCATTCATTGCCGGCCAGCAACTTCGATCAATATATCAACCATCCACGGTCTCGCTATTCATTTCTTTCAGGGTGAAAAGGGGTGAGCGGGGTAGATAATATTAGTGACAGGCACGAGGTCATGAGGGTGAAAACTCATGAAAACTAAAGTACCCCGAAATTGGCAATCAAGTTGCCTCCCTTGAGTACATGTTATAACGGGATTTGGTTCTTCTAACAGTGATAGAGCAGTGGTCCCACTGATCCTGTTATAACTGGAGTCGACTGTATGTTGTTAGTTGTAATAATAACAATAATAATGTTATTTGTAGTGCTACATTATAGCCATAATGCTGTTGCAGGCCAGCCTAAATTTTGTTTAAGATTTTCAGGCCAAGTGGTCACCGACATAACCTATTTGTGTTGCAAGTGACATAAAACTTTAACTCTAATAAATAACTCAGGCCTAGCGGCTTCGGACAACTTCCACCCTTGACACCTATGTGTAGTGTATGGTGATCTCAACCACATTATTTCTATTTCTATATATGAGGGAGTTAGTTGAATTTTGCCACTTTATTTGAGTCAAAACATAAACATCTAATCAGCAAAAAAGACAATTGGACACTCAACAGCAAACCAACCTCTAAAACCAAATTTAATCCATTCTGCCAAAACAATTTACGTGCGGCATAATCAAGTTTCATTACATGATCATTAAGCAGGAGTATCTTCTTTTAGGAAGTTTTTAACACATCTTTTTTTAAATTATTGTTTTTTAATGACACTGAAGCACCAAACTGGACTTTTCATATAAAGGTGTTTTTTTAAAAGGGAAATAATTGAATGGTCAGTGCCATCATCATGCATGAAAAGCCATTTGGTACATTTAGAAGATGAACAAATGCACATAATGGACGGTAATAATTTCGCCTCCAATAACAATGACATGGTATTGCTTTGACCTTCATTGCATGGTAATTGTACAGTTGTGCTTCAGTTGTAAAATGCTAAAATAAAATGTTGGAACAAATTTTATTCCTCCACAATTTCTTTAGTTCATTCCCCTTCTTTGTATTGGGATGCAGGTTCCAACCAAGATGATAGCAGGCCGTCCACAGTTGAGCCAGCAACAGCAGCAGCAACAGCAGCAAACACCACCGCAACAGATTGTCGCCAAACCTGAAACTGACCCCAACTATCCTGAGTGGCTTGTCCATGAAGAGTGGGCACTCTTGGAGGTGAGGGATAGTTAGAACATGGTCTATCTGTTCTCAACACTCCTGGAGCTATAAGGATTGGGCTTTGAGAGTGGAAGACTCATTCTGTCGCTTAAATAACTTATTTGTGTTGCAAGTGACATAAAACTTTAACTCAAATCAAAATCAAAAGTTGAAGACACATTCTGTCAATTAAATAACCTATTTGTGTTGCTAGTGACATAAAACTAACTCAACTCAACTCAACCAATCGGGCATCATGCTCAATTACCTGCTATTTTGTGTAAATTATGCAAGGCTACATTATTGGGGGTGGGGGGGTTGTGTAATGGTTGAGTTTCAGACTACAGTCCTAGAGGGTTCGAACCCCACCAACGGCAAATGTTTTTTTTTCCAAAGCAAGAAAATTTACCTCTGTTGCTTCACTTATTCATCCTTCCCATGATGGTTTTTTTTTGTTATTGATGTATTCTTTAGTTTTGTCCTGCGTAGTGAAACTGGTATGCACTGATCGTTACAGGCTGTCCAGCACATTCAGAAGCTCAGTCCTGACCTCCTGATGGACAACCCGGCGCAAATCGTCAACTGGGATTTTGTCTCAGATTTTGTGAGTGTTGTGGGGCGCATCTTTCGTGCTGCCAAACACTGCCGCTACCAATACGAGTATGTGGTACTCCCACGAGAGGACGGAAAGATCGTCTACAACATCAAGCAGAAAAAGACGCCTAAGAGTATTTACAAGGTGAGTTGTGTCTCCAGAAGAATTGATAGTTTGCAAGATGTGGCATATATGATAGGTGTTTGTGGGAGGTGTCTCTAGGGCTTTCTTTCTCCTTTGTAACAAACGTGTAAATTGTCAGACTAAAGTCTGTTTTCAGACTTTTCCTTAAAGTCAGAAGTTTTCTACCCCATATCTGA
>JAUEKS010319713.1:0-13073 GCA_031762815.1 Tylodina fungina | reverse complement strand
AGTTGTTACTTTATTTTAGCAAATTTTAGTCATTGTTGACACTCAAATAACAATCTAATCGACATTGGATGCGACATTCCTCTCAACCAGCCTGATCGATGTTTTGTTGTGAAGCAAAACCATCTATCCAAATTGGCGGACCAAGTCTGACCGTCGATCTGCTACTTTTTAAAGCAATTATTTGTATAAATATGACAAAATCTCTTATCAAATGACTCCAATATTTCACATTCGGGTTGCTTCAACGATGAAATCACTTGTTTTAGCGATGTTATCGCTAGGTGATCAGAGTCATCTTTAGGGCCTAGGCTACACCAGCTTACCGTGGACGGTCATGAGAGTATAGGGTGCTCGATTTAACGGCGTTACAATTAGTGTATGCCCATATCTGTGAATCAATGAGAAACTGTCATAGTTAATAAAAGCGCCTTTACCTTGATTGAGTATGTATTTGATATGAGGTTATTGTTATTGGTGCTCTACTAATTTTTTGTCTTGTCCATTCTGTAAACTCTATAGGCCTACACACTGAAATATAATATATAAAAAAAACACTGTGTCAATAACAAATCACTCACCCTGTGTCTGTCTGTAACAAAATCACTTTGTGTCAATAAGAAATTCACTCTGTGTCAGTAAGGAACTCACTTTGTGTCAATAAGAAACTCACTTTGTGTCAGTAAGGAACTCACTCTGTGTCAATAAGAGTGTCAATAAGAAGCTCAGTGTGTCAATAAGAAACTTAGCCTACTCTATGTCAATAAGGAACTCACTCTGTGTCAATATGGAACTCACTCTTCTGTGTCAATAAGAAACTTACTGTGTGTCAATAAGAAACTCACTCTGGGTCAATAAGAAACACGCACTCTGTCAATATGGAAGTGCGAGTGCTGGGGTACTACTTGTATTATGAGTGATCCAGTTAAAAGGAAGAAGAAGAAGGAGCTTACTCTGTGTCAATGTGGAACTCACTCTGAGTCAATAAGAATTTTAGAAACTCACTCTAGATCTAGATCTATAACAAAAATTACTCAGTGTCTGATGTCCAATAACCAACTCTGACTCTGTGTCAATTGACACTACCTTAAAAATAATGCATAATTGCATGTTACTAATCAGTATATTCTTAAAAACGTAAATTCCTGGCGTGGATCGAGACCATTGGCTTACTTCATGTCTGATGTGGCATTGCAGTATACCACAGGGCAACACAATTCATTACAAGTCTCCAACCCACACCATGGACTCAATTCTTTGATTGTTTTCAGTGTGCTTTGAGATTTGAAGACACATTCTGTCACTTAAATAACCTATTTGTGTTGCAACTGACATAAAACTTTAATTCAAATCAAATCAAAACAGACAGCCTGATATGGCAGCCATATTTACATCCTCTCTCCACCGCACCCTACCTTGGGGGGGGGGGGGCGGCATTACACCAAACCACCCCCCCCCGGTTCGTGTAGGCTGGCAGCTATCTCTTTCAATTGCAACTTGGCATGTCTGAATGAAACTTACTTATGTTCAAATATTTATTGTCCTGAGAGGCAATTTTTCTTTTGGTTACATTGAACCTAGTGTTTACTACAGAGCAGCACCGCCATATTGTAGCATGAAGCGGGCAGTGACAGTGCAAAGAGATAATGTTGATGTGAGAGGTTATTTTATTGCATCAATAAGAGCCTGTGAGACTTCAAAACTCGGAAAGTGGAATAGTTGTTTCTCCTCTTGACTTACTACAGTGTTTAGCCCAAGACACCACTTCTCCCTATATACTTCAGTCATGTATTGCATACTAAGTGTGTATATGTCTCAACCATTTTAGCATTTAACTGGCTTCCTCGCCTGTCACATAGATTCCCAGG
This sequence comes from Tylodina fungina, assembly GCA_031762815.1. Lineage (NCBI taxonomy): Eukaryota > Metazoa > Mollusca > Gastropoda > Umbraculida > Tylodinidae > Tylodina > Tylodina fungina. The sequence continues at coordinate 11,208 of JAUEKS010319713.1, read as the reverse complement.
AACCCTTTGTACCTTTATTTGTCCTGTGCTAAAACAGTGCCATCCCAATTACAAATTTTATATTTTTATAAGTGGTCACTTTTGACACTGATGAGGGTTTGATGACTTCAATTTTCATTATTAAACTTCTTAACAGTAAATAATTATTTGTACAAGATACTGAATCGACTTTTCGTTTACTAGTCGGTTTTAGTTAAGACGATATTCTTCTTGCTCTAAGTGTCGTTTAGAATAAGACAAGCCCGCCCTTTCATTTCCCTTAAATATTAAAATATGTTGTCAGGTCAGAGAACATTTTGCTAATGGTACCATGTAACATAGTACCACCATTGGCATAACAATGCCTCATAGTCTAACAACTGTTGGGTGGGGGAGTGTGTAGCAATATTATTTATGAGAACATTTCTATTATGGCAGCCAATACATTATATTATATTTATGTTGCATTTCTTTTTCAGGTGAAAATGGGCAGGAGGTGGAGAATGTAAAAACACGATCTAGATCTCCAACACCAGAAAATGAAAGAATTAGAGAAAGGACCCGGTCAGGTTCATCATCGAGGTAACTGGACTTGAAAATTCAATATTCAACATGTTGTTTTGTCCACGAGGATATCGTGGTTTGGAGTCTACTATAGATTACATATTTTGTTGTATTAAAACTTGCAATTTGGAATGAAAGCGGTGCTGTCAGTTGAACCAGAGCAAAGATGATTATTTTATAAAATGAATAAAGCAATTTTGTATTATATTGGTGTAATTTCGAACTCATTCATAAGTGGAGACATACTCTTATTTTCATCTGTGGCAACAGCAGGCCTTGGGATTTGGGAAATTCATTGCTTTTTCCTACTGTCGTTTGGGATCAGAGAGGGTTGGTAATTCATAGAAACACGGCCATCTCTTAGAATGTGCTTGTTGAAATTTTTTCTAAGAAAAGCACCTCCATAAAATTGAGGTATCTTCGATCTTCTAAGCCAAAAGCGCAATGCACAAGGGCTGTTGTTTTCGTAAAGGATTTATTCATACAGATAATTATGTGGACTAGATGACGGGGACATGGTACAGTATTCATCATGCAGTGTACAGCTTTGCAGGTTGTGTTCTATCCCAATGGCACTTTGTTCAATAATTATGAATCTTTTGTGGGGTTAGCGCTTGCCCATACTACATTGTTCTGTGCCTTCTTGTTATGGCTGTCTTTGAATCGCTACTCCTACAAGCTCTGTAGATTAATGGAAATATTGTTGATTTCATGATTTGGTGTAGATTTCATTTTTGACACTAGTGATAATCCATGCTCTCTTTCTTAAGTTGTACTTAACTCATTCCCACATTAATCGTATTCGGTGCCTATTTTCTATAACGGGGTAGGTACATTGGAGTCTGGGTGAATCATAAAGCTGGTTAGGGCTGAAGAAAGGTCAGTGCTCGAGAGATTGTATTGTACAACACATTTGGCCTACATCGAGGAAATCTCTGTTGCTGCTAGTTGTGATTTGCGTTGTTTGACAGTCACATATGTACCTGAGCCATGTGTATTTGGGAAGAGCAAGAGTACCAAGCTTCGTGGCTTGCTATGGCACAATCTGGGAGCGTCTGAAAACAAAGTCCATCCGAAGTTGACATCACTTGCCTTATGATCAAACGTTATCATTGTAGGTAGAGATGCAGTGTTAATAAAATAATCAGGTTGCGATATGAAATCTGGGTAAAAACAAACAGGAGTGAATTGGGGTAGGTTTATTGTTGAGTACCCAAGATCTATCACATTCTGTCACTTAAATAACCTATTAGTGTTGCAAGTGACATAAAACTTTAACTCAACTCAACTCATCACGATTTAATGTGGGAGTCGGGAAATCAGATAGCCAGTAAGAAGTGGATATGAGAAAACAGATAGCAAGTAAGAAATGGATGTGAGAAAAAAAGTCAAAGACATCGAAGAATCAGTCACTATTTAAGTGGGAATGAGTTAATCTGTTAATCTTAGTGCCATTCAGACATATTCTTTGTTCAGCCATAGACCTTCTGTAGCTTCCTATTGGATTGTTTATGCTGATCCCGAATCTGCGAAAGGCATAGAACAAATTCCTCCTTTTCTCTGTAGTGAAGATCTATCTATGGGTATAACCGAGCAGGTCTTTGGTTTTCAAGGATATACCACATACAAAAGATACTTTTGAGCAGAGCTGCCAAGTGTCCCGCTGCGGGACAGTCCTGCCAGTGCGCCATTTTACCCTCTGTCCGGCTCATCGGCCGTGTATGTCCCGCCGGCGAGCCCAGTTTTTAATTGTTTAAAAGAAGCGAATTATTTTTTTGGTGGCGAATACAGAAGTGAAGTATTTTTAGGAGGCGAATACCAGGTACTCATAGATTTCGATGATATCGATACCGAATACCCACTTACAGCCGGCATGCAAGCTACTATTATCGTGAGTATGATAAAGTATCGATAATTCAAGAGGCGATTAGTAACATACTCGCGTGGGTAACTTTTATCGACCTTATCTCTGTGAAGAAAGACTTCCGCCCTGGCATTGTCTTAGCCTATTGTCTTTTTCAGCTTTGGCGCGACGTATACTTTTCTCAATCGAGATGAATCTAGATCTTCTGCACAAAAGCTCTAGATTTAGAATAGATACTAGAGATCTAGATCTAGATCTAATAATATTCTCTAGACTCTACATCTCTACTAGATCTGAGACAGACTAGATATATCTAGTTTAGAATACAGCCTCCTATCAGTGAGTATCAGATCAAGTAAAGACTAGATCTATAAATTGCTCAAGGTTGCGGATTATCAAAAAGACGTAAGTAAAATTGTATGTTTAGAGTTAGTAAATCGTCCCTCCACTTTCTCATATGTCCCTCCCAAACTCACAAACTGTCCCTCTTATATAGCGTCTCAACTTGGCAGCTCTAATAATATAAATAACAGTACGACCGTTGTATGAATTAGACGTGATTACCAGTTTGTAGTGGCCCAGTCTCCGATTCAGTACCGGTTTTCGAAATACTTGATTACTGTGCCCCTGATTCATTTTTCAATTCATCGACTATAGGCCTAGATGCCGCTTTGACTTGAGTTTGAGACTTCAATGCTCGCATCGTACTTAAATTTCTGTTTTTGCGGTATCAACGATATAATAATAGGGCCTTGAATCTAATCTAGTCTAGAATCTAGATCTAGATCAATTCGATCACGTTTTGAAGTGTGCTTTTCTGAATTCACGATATCTAAGGGGAAAGTAGCTGACGAAGATGAATTGGGTCCACTGGCATGTAAAATAAGTTAAAAACCCATTATCTTGCAGCCATGTGAAGTGTTAAGTGCAGCCTCAGGATTGCGCCTATAGAATAAGAATGTGTGATTAATTTTTTAAGTGAAGTTTGTTATTAATTGGCTTGGACTCACATGCGTTACTAAGTAGGTTGAACTCACATTGATGGAGACTATTAGAGATGGCTTCAGCAGAGTACTACCACCTTGACTGAAATAGACTAAGAAGTCCAGTGAACAATAAACACAGCTTTTTTTAGTTATGTTCTGAGTGATTTTACAAGTGTGTCAGTAATAATGGTGAAAAGAATTTGACAGAAGCCAGGGCATCCAATCATTGAGAACAATGAAGATTTTTCACAGTCAAAGGTGCAGTTCTGGGAGAAATTCCGTTATGGTCAAGAAACACCAAAGAAATATCACAGGTGAAGTCTGTTGGCGGTTGGTATTTTATGATTTGGATAGGGTGTCTCTGATTTCAGTTTTTTTTTTAAATTGGCTGGTCTGTCATTCACAGAACTAGCTAATCTTTGTTCATCATTGTAGATTATCCTTATATTCTATTCCATACTGTTTAATCTAATCATGGCTTTAAAAATATTTCAGGCTGAACGGCTTTCCAGAATGAACGGAAGTCCTAATAAAATGATGAGTCATGTTTCTGCAGATGACTTGAATGATGGGTAAGAAACACTTCATTTTAAGATTTTTATACCTATTGTTAAAAATGGTGATGTGTATTAAAGCAGTGTATTATGGTAATATGAAGCTGTTGTTTTAAAAAAAAAGAGGTAAGAGTTGTAGAGATTAATTGTTTTAGGTGCGGTGACAATTTTGTAAAAAGTAAATGGATTACTGAGATGGTTTCATTCGTAGTTATTAATAATTTTTACACCCCTTTGGACTGATTTTTAAATGGATAAATTAGAAATTAGACTTGCTTTAAGAAAAAAAGTAACCCTTTCTTAGTGATGGCCAAATTATTTACTTAAATGCTTTATTTCTCTCTTCAGATTTGCACTAGATAAACCAAAATCTAGAGTAACCTTTATCGATGCAGAAGATGTAACTGAGTGTCCTGATGAAAAAGATGTAGATGATGAATCCTTGAACAAAGATGATACAAGTGCAACTGATGAGAATGTAGATAAAGAATCAGCTGAGGAAAATGAAGAAGATGAGATTGATAGTGAAGATGAGTCTGATAATTACTCAGATATCACATCAGAAGATGAAAGTGGGAATGAAGAGGAGGAAGCAGAGAAAAAGATTTCTTCTTCATTGGACAAGTCAACAAATAAGGATATAAAACCCATTCTAAAAAAGCAAGAGGTATGTATAGTGCAATAAGTTACGTATTGTAAATAACCATGTTATTGTGAGCTGCAAAGGCATTTTCACAGGGATATTAGGAATATTGCTTTTCCTTCAAAGTAAAAATGATACCTAATCTGATAAGGTTGAGACTTTGTTTTTTTTTTTCTCCCCACTTACAGCACACCTAGGGTTGCTGTGCCACCTTCAAAACCATGGAAAATAGCCAGAATGGTTTTCAGTTTCGAAAAATGCCTATAACAAAACAAAAACAGGCAGAAGTCATAAAACATTGATAAATCCGATTAGACATTGACAGATTTCGGAGCACAAGTTTCCAGGTGCAAATTCTCCAAACTCTGTTGGAGAAAAGGAATTCGGGTCCTTTTGCACAAACATAAAATGGAATTTCCAAAGATACTGATCTGACTAGATCTCAGCTGGATCCACTTAGTTTAAGTGATGATTCTTGATAGGGGAAATTACAACCAAAGTGTATCAGAGATGCCAACCACTATGCAAAATACACAATTTATAAGAATTTTCATGCTCAGTACGCAGATATGTATAACGGAAATAAAATACGCATAAATTTAGGTTGGAGGTTAAAAGAGACCTTTAAACGGATCAATAACCTTTCAAGCATATTTGACGGCCTATTCAATGCAAATACTAGTATCGACAATACCTGTACATTCTTTATAGTATCAGCCTTACTGATGTGGGAATATAAATGTAGTCGAAATAATACTGGAATTGAGTATGCCCATGCTTGTTTACTTCTGGTTGTCTTTGCTGAGATCCATCTGCAATCTTGTCATGAATTTGAGCTGAAGAATCCAATGCAGCAGAGTCTATACAGTCCCATCCCATAATTAACGTAAAATCTAGATTAGGCCTATAGATATCTAGATTATATTTTAGATCTAGATTTGGACAGTGTGTTTGATCTTGGTTTGTGTGTATCGAGATTCTATGTTAGATCTAGATTGGATTTTAGATATATAGATATAGATATCTAGGATCTAGAAGATCTAGACTCTCTTCTAGATTTGGATAGTGTCTTTGACCTTGGTTTGCATGTAGTAAACTAGATTTGTCGAGATTCTAGATTAGATCTAGATTTCTAGATCTTTAGATTAGATTTTTGATCTAGTTCTAGATTTGGAATAAATTCTGTTCTGCTTAGGATTGGTAAGAATTTGTATGTCAAAATAATTTTTTTGGCTAACAATAAGAAAAATAAATTGAGGTTGGCATCTCTGGTGTATTTTAACAACTTGTGGCCAGAACATGCATCTTTCAGATAATAACGCAGCACCAGACTGAAAATATGGAGTTAGTACTTATACATTCACTATGAGTCGTTTCGTGCAGCGGGAAGAGGACATATCTACATACTCTAGTGATACCACTCAAAGGGAAAAAGTTTTGATGAATCAAGCTTTATTGCTGACAATGGACCTGGTGCGATAGGAATGTCAAAAGTGGGCAAATCTCTTTTGCTTGAATAAATTACAGGGATGTGTATGACCTGTTGGCAACTGTGCACGATGTAGAATCTATGTTATCCAGTTCCTGCACACACTTTTTCACACACATGGTATGTTATCCAGCTCTCATCTTGATATGGGTTTTTCGGCCACTATCCCGATTACGGGGGTTTACCTTAGATGCCACTCATTTCTGTAGGCATCTCTTGTTCATTGTCTTGGAGCAAAGGTTTTATGTCCGGATGCTCTGTGCCCTACATGATGCCACCTATGCTGTTATAGACTATGTATGTCTCAGCTTTCGCCTTTCCAAAAGTCAACTTTTAAGATGCACTGTGTATGTGGCCTCATTATTATATGCCTGTGAGACACAGGTATGTTTATTGTCCAGTTCTCACATACAATTAATTGATAAGAAAGAACTTGCTTTGTATTAGAGTCTAGTCCAGACCTTCAGTCTTTTGGAGGATATTTTCACTGCAACTACCCATAATAATTTAGTGTACCGTGGAACCCTCTTAATAAGTAGCTCTAGAGATCTAACCATTTTAAGCTTATTAAAGAAGGGGAAATGGAGTTGGCTAACTGGCTGCTGCTGAAATATTGTGAGCATGTGATGATGTATTACTATAGAATGATTTAGTGATGTAGTGAATGTGAGATATGAACTATTAGAATTCAAATTTTTCTGATGATGAATCTGAAAATTCAATTTATTCAAACCTTTGTAATTCAATTTATTCAAACCTTTGTTTAAGAGAATTGTAGAACGGTTTGCGTAGTATGGTAAATGGGATTTTTTTCATATCTGTATTCGTAGCAGTTGTGATTCTGATTTTGTTCTTAAAATTTAAATAAGCTTTTTTTTTTACATCTATGAAATGACAGGTTCGTAAATTAACGGAAGCCGGAAAGGACACAACAACACTTCCGTTTGTGTTTACTGGTGGGTTGATGTTTTCATTTGTTGTAGTTTTCTTGCCTTAGCCTTTTCAAATTTAATTTCATTCATCGCTAGAAGAATGTCATTTGTTGCAAGCCACACACAATGGTATGTTCTTAATTTGTTCTAACTTAATGACAATTGATGGATTTTAGTGATCTGTGCCTATAGGTTGTAAAAGATGGTTAAAAGATAAGAATTATGATTGTGACATTTATATTTTCAATATATGTTTTATTTAAATTTAATTTGAATATTCTTATAGCTCCTGGCAGTTTTGAAGAACTAGAGGCCTTACTTCATGGACATGCTGTTGAGGAGCAGTTGATCATTATTTCTAGGCTCAGAAAGTGCCACCACCCTAGCCTGGCAGAAGGAAACAAAGAAAAGCTTGAGGTTGGTCAAGCTGGATACTCAAATGTGCTTAGAATGTTTGAGCAATGGTGCATTTTGGTGTTCCTTTGGCTTCTGCTGCACGCGCCACTTTCTTTCATTCATTCATCATCCAATATGCCGCCGGCTAATTCACATGTGGTTGATATGTTCATGATTTCATGATTGGACCGAAGCTTTTGAAAACTTTCGTCGTCGATAGACCTAGGCTCTTATCTAGATCTAGATCTAGATTTTATATCATATCCAGAGTTAGATCTAGAATCTTATCTCTTGGTTGGTGAAGTTTTTTTGTTTGAATTTTTAGTTGACTTGGTCTAGATCTAGATTAGATATAGATCTAGAAATCTAGATCTGGAAATCTAGATCTAGAATCTAGATAGGCCTATATATCTCTAGATATCTAGATCTAGATTTAGATTCTAGATCTAGATCTATATATATCTAGATTAGATCTATCTAGAGTCTAGATATTTCCAAAGGTTGAGGTCTTTGTTTGGCCACGCGGCCACTGTCACTTTTTTTGATCATTCTTGACGCGTGGCGGCATTATTTTTCCCGCAAATTGGGGTCTTGAAAAAAATTTCAAGAATTTGGTGGGGACCTTGATGTTATAGTATGTGAACGTGAGCTGTGGAGTGATAGTCCTTGAAAACAGTAAAAACATGTAATTATTTTCAGTCTCATTGATAACCATCTCAAATAAAATGTAACATTCTAGATACTTACACTTGATATATGAATATTTAAGATTGTTTTCATATATATGAGTATATTATTTAAAGTTTGCAATTTTCACTTCATCTAGAAATCCAAACCTAAAGGAATTATAGACCTGGGTTACAGTGCATTGTATCCTGTCCACAACACCCTTTTTGGGAGGTAAGTAGATCTATTTAAGTTACTGTCTCCACATTCAAGTTATTTTTTTGATGGCATGGGTTTAATTAAACTCTTTTATCTCGCTAACGGTGGGATCAAAGCAAAGTCAGTTTTATAAAGAGGTTTAGCGGAGGGGATAAATTGTCCACAACGGGGGAAGATCACTAGTGTTGAGGTAGATTATAACAATAAGAGGCTTCAAGAGGCTCCAAGGACACATAGCCACATAGTTGATAGGCACCAATGGGCACCTAGACCGGAGTCTGTAGGCATCCATGCCGATGTTGGAAGTGTGTCTCGCACACTTTAAGGCAACGATCTATGCAAGCCTATGGCCACATTGGTAATACTAATAAAATACTAATAATAATACTAATACTAATAATGATTATAATAACAGTAGTAATAATTATAGTAATAATAATAATGATGATGATGATGATGATGAAGATGATGGTAATGCTTTAACTTTAAACTCAATCATCTTTAAGCATTACATCATGCCTTTGTGTCTTCAATGTCAGCAACATTTTGCCAATATAATGCTTATATTGCATTATTTACTTATAGAATGTTCATGCCAAACAGTTGAACGATGTTAGTATAAGGATTAAAACACTAGTTTTGTATTTGTGTTGGATTCTTACAACGGTGAAAAAGCAGGCAGGGGCAGGACTGGAAGATTATTGTGGGGGTTGCTGTTAAGTTTGTTTTGACTGTATGCATATGAGTGGCTGAGAGTATATAAGGAGTGAATCATCTACCATGTTGTGGTTTAGGCGTGTTAATTCAATTGACCCTTGTGACTTTCACTATTTGAATATGAAGAAAAAGACAGCGTTATTTAAATGTAATTTTTCCATGGAAGTTGCTGCACCTAATGCACCATGAAATTTTTGTTGAAAACCATTAAATATTACATTGATAATCCTTAATAATTGCTGTTGTGGTGGTGGTTTGGAGGACATTTAGTATGTTAAAAATTTGTTGTAGATGTGTAGTGGTATACATTTATTTCGAATTTTTCAGATATTTTATTCCTTGAAATCAATAGATTTTCTTTAACAGAAGGAACGGTTTGTTCAATCATGAATAACCTTTTTCCTCAACTTGCTCCTCAATATATTATAATGATGAAAGTGATGAATGTTAGTATGAATTTTCTAGAGATCATTTGGTAGTTACTTAGTTCTAGCTACTGGTAATGTGTATATTTTCAAGTTGATGGCCTATACCATAGCAACCAATGAATATCTGATAAAATTAAAAGCATTTCTTTCATTCCACATGTCCTCCCAATTAAAATTATTTTATCAGGTCCCTAGGTTTATACGTTAATTATTTTCAGTGGTGCCCCCTTCTCCCCAATAAAGATTCCAGAATTTGTTTTTCTGTGGTCTTATCTTTTTAATTTTCTGACTGTATGTCTACTTTTATATTATGTATGTTTATAGGGAGGGAGATGATAAATAAATGCAAAGTTGAGGAGATTTCTTAGACATAGTTGCCTAACCCATTATAATGTTCCCTTTCTACTTTTGTACTTGATATTTTTACCATTTCATCATTAAAGAATCAGTCACTATCATCATCACTTAAGTGACCATATTCCCCAATTAACAGGACTGAATCTGGAATGCCACTTACGTTTCCATTACCATTAAGTCCTCCGCACTCAAACTGCACTTAAGTACAAAACCTGTTCTACCAATTTGTTCCAAATTAGATTCTCATTTGTCTTGTGATCTGTTCGTGCAGCCTCAGTAATCCTGTTTAGCAGGTATTATCACTGTTTAAACAGCATGTCTTCAAGATATTATATTTTCATTTGTTTCTAGGCCTAACTGTTTCCAAATTGTGAGCAATTATGACAACAACAATGAGCAGATTTGCTATGTGTGTGCTGAGAACTCTGATTTTGCCCAGGTCGGTTGATTTTTATTTTATGTGATACATCAATAATGGCCATGCTCTTACTGTAGCAAGTGATACCTGTTGATCTCTTTCAATTTAACCAAGATTAATATGTCCTCACTTTATAAATTTGTACCTCCTTGACAACCCATATCGACTATTAGCCGTGGAGTTTGCTATAATTAGAATCTGAATGCAATAAAGGATCTTCTAACTGTTGTTTTTGTATTGTTACAGAAGTGGATTCAGTTTTTGAAACCTTATTGTGAAAACTCTCGAGCACCCAAGTCTCAGTTTCATCATGCTATGCTGAAGGAGTTTCACAAGCTAGAAGTCTGTGACCTTAATGCCCACAAATTACCACCCAAACATAGCCACCTTTATTGTGTTTTGGCTCTCAATAATGTCCGTGTGGGGCGAACTGATTTTGGAGAAGGAATGAATCCTTTCTGGTCGGCTGAGTTTTTCTTAGAGTGAGTATTATCTAAGTATTTCTTAGGAAATGCTATATAACTTGTCATTTCCAGCATATTAACGGTCTTATCAAATGTAAATTTTGTGTTAATATATTTGAATGTCATTTATTTGTTTTCACACCTTCCCCCACCCCCTCCCCAGTCCCCCTTACAATATAGACATAAAGTTTCATATCATTGATTTAATGTCTTCATGGCAACATTTTTAGAAATTTGTATTTTGGTTCCAGTAAAAGAACCCATCATCATACTTACTTCTCAGCAGCAACTAGTGGAAAACCCTTCCTCATCTCTTTACTTTTCTTTTCTTAGTGATATCCCTCCAACTGTGGACTCCTTTACAGTGTCTGTGTTCAACAAGATCAAAAGAATAAAAGAAACTGAAATAGGTAAGTGGCATCGGTGGCCTAGTGGTTAGGCTGCCAGACTCGTGATTGAGGCTCATGACGTTTTCAAGCTCATGTTCTAACACTGACAGTGCTAGGTATCAGATTTTGTATCCTTTTTTTTT